>JAJMAS010000043.1:0-59651 GCA_030565065.1 Pichia cephalocereana | reverse complement strand
AAAATTTACTTACATGTGATTGTCTGAGTTGCCAACATGTGCATGATTCAGAGAAAGACGCTTAATACAGAATTTTGATTGTAATATAACAACCAACATTGATTTGTGTATATAACACTTCAAACATTGAAATGCCGAAAACGACCCCCCAATCTAATCAAACATTTTATTTTATCAATACCGATGAAAAAATACCTCAATTAAAACCTTCATTACACGATGATATGATACGAATGTATCAACTAGATGATTTAGCAAATGCTTTAGCTAGAACGAAAGCTGATGGTTCAAAAGGTGTTAAACTAAGAAAATCATATAAATCTCATATAGCCGATTTACCTGGTAAACATACAATTCCAACTGAGGATAAAAGCTTTACTCATATTGCACTAATGCCTGATAATCCAGATTTCACAAAACCGAAAATTGAAATATTCTCAGATGAATATCTTGATAAAGTGATAAATTTTGAAAAAACTGGTTCAAATGGTATACCAGGTTTTGATTCAAATAAATTATCATTAACAACTATTGATCCAGCAGATTTGAAAAAGGAGAGAGAAAAGAAACGTAAATTAAATGTAACTTCACCTCTTGATCAACAACAAATTCAACAACCAGAACTTAAGAAACGTCATGTTCAAGTTAAATTCGACTGAAATTAATAATCTTTCTAATTTTATTATATTCTATACATATTACATAAATATTTCTTTACTAAATAACACATCTTTTTTATATGAAGCTTAAACAAATACCCTTTAAACTTTACCTCGTATTTGTCTAATATTTTCTTTAACACTTCTGAGTTTATTAACTCTCTTCTTTTTCTTGAAAACAAATAATTTATTCTTAATTAAACGACCAGATTGTTTCAATATTGTCTTAATAAAATGCTTTTTAATCGCATTAATCAAATCAATTTTAGTCCACAGCTTTCTTTTAACCACAAATTTTGGAACTGTTAAACTTAAATTCGTAACATTGATTAATCTCAACTTACCCTTTCCTGAAAATGTAACATTAACAAGTAAATTCTCAAATTCAAGTCTACTAATATTCATGTATTTTTTAGCTCTATCAGATATCTCTAATAAGTTTTTAGGATCTTCTGACATATCAGAGACAGAAATTTGACCACTCATTAATTCTTCAATTGCTGATGATGTATTGATTAATTTGCTATCAACAATACGTTTGTTCAACTTGGCAGAATATTCACCACGAACATTATTTGTAGCTTTAGACACATTAGATATCATTGAAATATTACTATTCATCTTTCTTAATGCAGATCTATCATTTAATAAACTTTCCATTTCAGCATCATCTGACTCATCACTTGAACTGAAATAACTTTCAATATCTTTCTTTATATTTTTATAGTGTCCATTAGTATTATCGTTATCATCAGGTTGAATGTTAATACTTGGTACATAGTTTGCTTTCTTTGTTTCATACATGGCGTCCTTAAACGCGTCTTTACCATTGAACAGCTCAGAAGGTGATATTTGAAATCTACCATCTGATTTGGTATCCATACTTGTTCTACTTATACTTCTCGTACTTCTTTTACCAAGTTGATTCAAATAATCTTCAAGGCTTCCATCATCCATTTCTTCTGTTTCACTCTCTGTTTCGCTTTCGTCATCACCTTCATCGTCAATTACATCTTTATCATTGGAATATTTGATCTCATTAGGGAACAAGAATTTCATTAATTTATCTCCTGTTTTTTGCTCAATACTTAATTTCATAGGATGACATAAAATTTTGACATCTCTTATATTATTCATACCACCAATCTTCTCTCCCAAACTCCAATTGATTTTAATCATTTCGTTGACTTTCGAATCTTTATTCTCATTATATGGTGCTAACAATTCTGGATATAGAATATCATGATCTTGATTTAATATTGCAATCTTATCAACCAATATTTCATTCTCAGTAGATTTATCAAGCATTTCTAATCTTGAAAACTTAAAATCTTCAACAGCAAACTTCAAAAAATCAATATCATTTTCAGTAAATACAACATTAATATTATCACCTTTAATAACCCATTCAACAAAACATTTATCATCATTAGCTTTATGTTTTGGATCACATTCCAATAGAATGATTTTGGATAATAATAATGAATGTGTGAAATTTTTAGAAACAACACGATGTAATACTTTATCAATATCAGGTTGTTCATCCATTGAAACTCTTGCAGCAGATAAGGCTTTATGTAGATGTATAATATCAAATGTTTCATTACAAATTTTCTCTAAACTTTCGAACAACTTATCAGTTTGATCACTTGTTGCAAGTGAAACAGCTTGAACCATTTCTGCAAATTTCTTCTGTTGAGGTGATGAATAAACCACAACTTTTTGAATAATTCTTAATGTTTTCAAGTATGATTCCGAATCAATCTTAGTTTCAAATTTTGGAACATTCAAATACAAATTATTTCTAAACTTAGTACCAGCATAAGTATTGGAAGCTTTTTCAAATACAAAATAAAATAAAACATCAGATAATAAAGTTTTCTTTTTGATAAAGCTTGATGGTTCATTACCACCAAGGAACACCGGCCATGAAGAGCATGTACCATAATGATCAGCATCAATATGAAGCTCTGAATATTCTTTTTGAGAAAGAATTAACAAGTCTGCATCTTTGAATATAGTACCAAATCGTTTTGCTATATTTGCAGACTTAACATATTTGAACCAATCACTATCCATCAAAGAAATAATTTTAATTTCATTATGTTGGGTTCTAAATAAAATTAAATCAGAATCTGTTGGATCAATCATAATTTGAACCTGAATATCATCCAATCTTACAATCATGTCATCAACGGGAACAACTTTACTAACATATTGACTAACATTTCTCAATGCCTTTTCAAAACTTTCATCATCATGAATTTCAATCTTACTTTTTTCTTGTTTGATCAATTCTCTTTTAGACATATCTTTATCATTGTCATCTGCAATTTCTTGCAATTTCTTGGAAATTGCACTTCTGGCCTTGAATGATGTACTATAAACATAAGCAGCTCTGAATTCCAGTTCAGCCAAATATTCAAAAATCAAGTTTCTAGCATTACGGTACCATTTGACCTTCAATGAATTAACATCAAAAATATGATTGAATTCAACATCAGGACGGTTATCATAATCAATTAGACAGTCATGAGAATCTTCATCACCAAATTTACTACTATTTTGAGTTTTATTCATCCAGTAACAGAAATTAGAAGCATGTAACAATGGATAGATCTGTCCATAAATATCACCATTTCCAATATTTGGCAGATCAATTTCTTGATAATCATTCACATCAATCCAACTTTGATCGTTATCAAAAATTTCAAAGTTGTGTTTTGGTGAAGATGGATCAACAGCATTACCAAATTTCAATCCAATTACACGTAAATCAATATCATCTAATGCAACCATACCAATATAGAAAGCCATTTTCATGATACTGTATTTTTCATCCAAGAAATCAACTTCTTTGACCTTCTTCTCTTTTCTCTGATGTAAATCACATTTGAAACTTGAAATTTTTGCCTTCAAACCGATAGCTGTTTTATTTTCAGGTTTTGATAAATCAATCCTATAGCCATGATAGATATATAATGGTTGAATATCAAACATAAATTTAAAAGTCATTAAATGAGAACCCAACTTGACAGATTTATTCTGTGATCCCCAAAGATTACCGGTTCTAATTGGCAATGATGGATCATCAGAAAATCTTTTAAACCATTTGAAAAACATAAGTAGAGCTCTAGGACTTAATCTTAATATATTATTCGTTGAATTTCTTGTTGTTAAGCCTAATGACATATGTATATAATCTGATCTAAAACCTTCGTATGAATCATGAGTAGATTTATCTTCAACAAATTCAGGGGCACATAAAACATTTTCAAAATGTGATTTAAACTTATTAGTTTTTTCACCATCAGACAATCTTTGAAATTCCATTGATAATTTAAGTTCAATATCACCATCTAAACAAATATTCTGCGATTTGAAAATATCATTTCTATTCAGTTCATATAGTTTTTGAGCTTCAGGGTTATTTCCAAAATATAAATCAGTATTCAAATAATAACCATACAAGGAAGACAAAAGGAATTTTGGTTCATCACATTGCAGAAAAACTAAATCACGGGAACACCAACATGGAAATGGTTCAACAAGGAAATTCGGAGTCCCAAAAACAATTCTATTGGATCTGAAAATAAAATAATCTCTTTCTAATTCCCTATTTGGATCATTTATTAACCATTCAACATTATCAGTAAACAATAAGGAAAACCCAGAACGAATACCAAGAATATCGTATGGGTTAGATGAGTTTAATATATTAATTCTAACAGCAGTGCTATCATTTAACCACCTGAATTTAACATAACCATGTAAAATATTTCTTAATTTATCCCATGTACCCAATTTTGGACTTGGATCTTTAGATATTTTACTAAATGTATCAAAAGTTAAACTTAATTGACGTAAAAGAGCTTGATAAGCAGTCGACCAGGTTGCCATTGTAGGTGTATCTGAGTCAATTTGACACTCAATTTCATAATAAGTTTTAACAGAAGTGATAGTTTTCGGAGCTTCCCATGAATAATAATTATCAGTATTTTCACCTTGAGTAAGATTTTCAAACATTGGAATATATAAATAGTAATATTCAATATCAGACTGCGGAAACTGTTCAGCAATTGCAAGTGTTGATTTAAAAACGAAAGTATTAGACCATCTATCAGAAGATTTGGAATTTGGAATATAAACTAATGGTAAAGGTAGATCTCTTAGATGCACTCTCACTTCAGATGCTTTTATAATTAATCTCATTGGAATGATTTTATCCCAAACAGTATCCTTAGGAACACCTTTACCAACACGATGTAAAAATTCATGAACATCACCACCATCATCTTTATATTTAGGAGGTGTAATAGATAATCTAAAATCATTGAACATTAATCCCATTAATGGAGGGTTATCATTGAAATCAACCATATCAGCATTAAAACTTTCAGAAACAGGTAATGCAGAGCTTAAAATACCAATTAAGAAATCCATATTCAAGGTAACAACATCTTTCCTCTTGTTAGCAAATTCTTCAACAGTATTAAACCATGATTTCGATATATTAACCCTTAAAATATGTAACTTCTTAGCACAATCAGTGACAATTTTTCGAACATCAGGATCTCTAATCTGATTATATTCAGAATGGAATGTTGATGATGATAATCCATCAAGATATTCACTAAATTCATTAAATTGCTTATTTTTCAAAATTGATTTATAATTAATTTTTAATTGATTTTTGAAATTTTCAAAATGTTCTAATTTCTTGAGTCTAGCTTTTTGTTCAAGTAAACCAAGTTGATAAAACATACCAATTCTAGCTTCTAGTGGATCATCTTCAAGATTTAATGACATTGCATCTGATTTAAAAACCATTTTTGGTAAATGAATAACACCAGATGGACTTGCTTTATCACGACAACCAGTTGGTCCATTTTTAATAGACTTGATAAACTTCTTAGTTAATTTAGCAAACAGAATAATGGAATCAAACAATGAATGAACAACAAAATTGGATGGAACAGAAATCTTAATATTGGAATCAACAAATGTAAGTTTTACTAATTTATGATCCTTGTTTGGAAATTGACAAGTTAATTTCATATTATCAAAATTCATAACTTTATTGTAAAATAAACTATCTTTAGTTTTCTTAACCGACAATCTTATCAATTTATGATGCATAACCATTGCATTATTACATGCAGAACCTTTTAGATCATACATATCAATTCTTAAATGGAACATAGTAGGCATAAGCATTTTAATTTGAGCTTCCTTCAAATGCCATTTAATATTGAACAGTTTAAACTTAGCATTTGGTGTATCTGTCTCTAGCTTTCTAGAATGCTCTTTGACTTGTTTGTCGTGTTCTTTCTTTTTATTAAGTTCTGGGAAATATTTGTTTCTATTATATGCCATTGCATTTTTGATCAAATAGAAGACCGAGAATAATGTAAAATGTGATGTAACACTATAATCAATTTTAAAAGTTTCAACTGAATTGGTAATTTCATAAACATTGGACTTTAAACAATAAACAGTGGTATTAATAGTAGGAATTAATAATATTTTCTCTTTCTGTTTAACACCAGTGAGGGGATTTTGCATGGATGAATTGATTTGTATTTCACCAATTTGATTAGATGCATACCAATAATAATCATCATCAGAAACCTTGGATTTAGTTGAGAATCCGGAGATAGTTATATCATCTGAATCAGTTTCATTTTCAGGTTTAGTATCTTTTGCTCTAACTGATAATTTAATAGATTCAATTCTAAAAACAATGCTTGAAGGTGTATAAACTTTATCATTAGCAAACATGTTTTCGGTATCAGATTCATCCAATAATTTTTCATCAGGCATAAACAATGATTTTGAACCCAAAACTACTTTAATATTACCCAATGATAATTTGACTTCGGTGAACCAATCTGGTAATTCTCTGAATAGCAATTGAACATTTTCCTTTCTGTGTTTAATAGGTTCTCTGACCAATTTATGAGGTGCTTTGTTTTTAAACATTTGCAGTTGTAATGAATTCAGTATTATTGAAAGGCCATTCAAAACTTTGAGATCTGTCAGATTCAGCATGAAAGAACTAAATGAAAGTGAAGTTTTCATATTTTTCAATGGAAGCATATTACAGTTTAGCTTGAATAAGATGTCTTTGATTAAAGCAAATTTAACTGAAGATTTGTTTAAATTATTTCTTTGATAAATTAATGAAGTTTCAGGAATGTCAAATCTACAACTTAGATTCATATTTCTTTTAGAAGCTGATGTATCTAATTGCATACCCAATAATGAAGGTTGAAAAATGAATAAATGCATATCACGATCACTTTTATTTTCATTATCTGAACGAAGAATAATACTTGGTTTCTCAATCAATACGTTAATTTGAACAGATGGTAATGTTTCTAACACTAAGTTGATGTATCTAGTTTTTCTTTCCTTTTCAATATCTGTTAGTTCTAAAGATTTTATATCATCATTATTATGATCTTCACAATTACCATAGAGTTCTTGTTCAGCTTGTTTATTTTGTTTAAATAATTTGATCAATAGTATGAATTGTTCAACACTTAGATCAATTGAAGGATTAGCAAATGTAAGTTGTATAATTGAGATAGTTTGTTTCAAAGTAAAATCATCTTGTTCTTCATGATTAAAAATAACTCTTAGTAAATTATTCATCATCGTGGATTCCATCGTGAATAAAAGATTAGGAATTGCAATAACTTCAAAACTTTTGATCTTACCAGTATATTTTGTCATTTTTGTAAAATCTAATGCAAGCTTAAAATTAGTTAATGTAATCAATGATTGTAATGGGAAAGAATCTTCAATAAATTTCAAGCTAAAACCAACTTGATTAGGATTGATTGGACCAATATTAAATGATAATGTATCAAGACTGAATGAAACCAAAGCAACATCTTCAAGTGAATTATCATCCATAGTAACCATAAATTTATTCAATTTTTTAGTTGAAGCAATTGGAATATCTGTAATACGAACAGATTGGAAACTAAAATTGGCATTTTTCAATAATCTGGCAAAAAATCCATAGATGTACATTTTAACTAGTGAAATCTTTTTAAAACGTGGAGCTTTTTGAACATTTTTATCATCATCTATATCAAGTTGAAAATCAGGATTAAAAGATTTAACGATTTTCAGAATGTATAAAATAGAAAGATCAACACCAACAATTCTAAATTTTGGTTCCAATGAAGTAATAATACCAGTATCAGGGTTGATTTTGAAACTGACAGAAGTTGAAATACTTTCACAAAACTTGGAGATAATATTACCGCTTTTATAATTATAAAGATGAACATTATCAATAGTAAGAGATGATAACCAAGTTGAATGATCACTAGCAATTTGACTTTTCAAATATGAAACTCTAACATCAGAAGTATTTAAATCAGTATTTCCTACAATTTTGGATGAAACAATTGATAGAGAAGAAGATAGCAAAATAGTAGTATTTTCAATATTAAATGAAAGATGAGGTAGATATTTGAATAAAAATTTAGTTAATCTGTTTAATTTTTCATCTTCTGAGTGAATAGATACAGGAGCATCGGGATCATATTTATAATTTTTCAATTTTTCAAGTAATTCAACAGTTTCATAACTTTCAACAGTATCTTCCTCTTCATTATCATCATTGGATTGAGTAATTGACTTATCATTGGATAAAGGAGAAGATGATGATGTATTATCATTGTTAACTTGAAAATCTTTAACATTAATAGTTATATCAGAGATGGTAGTTCTTACGTAAGTTTTAACTTTACCAAATAGAGATAAATGAAATTTTATTCTACCAATATTAATTGAAATTTCCTTTGATTTTGGAGGTGTATAACTTAAACCATGAATTGATAATGAGAAAGGATTAATAAAAGTAAAACTTAAACCAAATAATCTAAAAAGGATAGATTTAAATAAATAATTAGCACCTAAACCAACTAAACCACCAATAATTAATTGATAAGCTGGTAAGGAAAGCATGACTAGTTTAAGTATTGTCCAGGGAAGCAGTATAAAAGCTTTCAAACAACTTAACAAAAAGTTGAATAAAAATAGAATCATATTGAAATGTAAATATTAATGGAATGCAATGTATAGTCCTAATTTAACTTAAATAAAATATAAGAGTGTTGTGATTGGATTTAAATTATACAGCAAACTACCTGATGTATACTATAATTGGAATTGTACGATTAGAAAGAATTATTTTATCAGTAAAGTAATTCATTATTATTATTATTAACCATTACCGAAAATAAAATGCTATCAGTTGATAACTTATATACCAAACAGAAAGAAATTAAACTTGCTATTGTCTTATTTTCCTTCTCCCAAAATACAAGGCAGTAAATATAGGGGAAAGGTAAGTTCGGAAAATTAGAATTGATAGTAACTTTTTTTTTAAATTTCCGAGCATATTCTATCTTAGTGAAAAATTCAAATTTAATAAATTGGAAGAAATTTATTTTTTTAGTATGGGTGATTAATAGTGGAAAATGAAAAATTTTAAATTTATTATAGTAGAGAGAGAGTTGGTAATATTATTATAATTTTTAATTTTGATTTTGATTCTATACCAGATCAAGAGTTATTACTTTAACCAAAACACTCTAAATAAGCTAATTACATCATGCCTCCAAAGAAGAATAATGTTAAAATGGATCTTTCATCCTTCTTGGATAACTTCGGAGAAGCTGAAGATTCTTGGGCAGATGAATTTGATCCTTCAATGTTAGAAACTAATAACTCATCAGTCGATGTTGGTGTTAATATTGATATTCCAAATAAGGAACCTGAAATTCCTGATGCTCCACCTTATACTGCTAGAATTTCCTCATTACCTGAAGGTGTCGAAGAATTTGAAATTAAAGATTTTTTTGCAAAAGGTTTAAAAGTTTCTGATATTGATTCAGTTCTTGATGATTTCTATTGTCCAAGAGATCATGATGGTAATATGAAACATTTTGCCTTTATTACTTTTAATTCAAGAGAATTATTAGTTGAAGCATTAGAATTAAATCAAAAGGCAATTAAGAACAGACCAGTCACTGTTGGTGTTGCACACCCTTCAAAGAAAGAGAGAGCTCCAAGAGGTAATAGACGTTATGAAGATGATAATTCATTAGATTGGGGAGCAGCAAGAGGTTCCGCTACTCAAAGAGAATTTAATCCAAGTTCATTCAGAACTTCCGGTCCTCCAAGAGAAAGAAGACGTGAAGAACCAGATTTAGATTGGGGTGCAAGAGGTACCGCTACTCCAAAAGAATTTAATCCTAACTCATTCAGAAGTTCCGGTCCTCCAAGAGAAAGAAGACGTGAAGAACCAGATTTAGATTGGGGTGCAAGAGGTACCGCTACTCCAAAAGAATTTAATCCTAACTCATTCAGAAGTTCCGGTCCTCCAAGAGAAAGAAGACGTGAAGAACCAGATTTAGATTGGGGTGCAGCAAGAGGTATCGCTACTCCAAAAGAGTTCAACCCTAACTCATTTAGAAGTTCTGGTCCACCAAGAGAAAGAAAAGCTCAACCTACTGATGACTTTGATTGGGGTGCAAGAGGTACTGCAACTCCAAAGGAATTTAACCCTAACTCATTTAGAAGTTCTGGTCCACCAAGAGAAAGAAAAGCTCAACCTGCTGATGATTTTGATTGGAGTGCAAGAGGTTCATTATTAAAACAAAAAACTGAAGAAGCACAAAATAAAGCAGCTGCAAAGCCTAAGATTAATAAAAATAAATCTGAAAATGTTGTAACAAACGGCCCTCAAAAATCAATGTTTAGTGTCTTACAAAATGATGAAGATGATGATGAAGAAGAAGAACAAAACAAAGATGTTGATGAAGTCACCAAATCTACTGCAAAACTTTCGGTTGAAGGTGATGAATGGACTGTTGTTTAATTTTAATAAACAAAGTTTCATTTTTGAATTTACTTACTTGCTTGTCACTAAATATTATTCAATAACTCTAATTGATTAGATTATCCTTTTTATTACCATTTTTGTTTCACATTTTTGTTCTTTTCTTTTTATAAACTTCATTTTGTTTTCCATTAGATCATTTTTTTCAATTGTTTCATGTTCATATTATACTATACTATTTTCATTATTATCATACTATACTTTATATTTCATTTCATGTATTATTAACAAAAAATTTGGGAGTTTGGGTTATTCACATTGCATTTACTATTTTATTTGCTTTTCTATTTCAATTTAATAGGTATTTACTTATTCCAGTTGATTTTACCATTCAAACTACAATTCAAAACCAGCAAATATTTTAGAAAATCTTAAAGAAATTTACAACAAACTTAACACTCAAATACAAAAAATCTTAAAACTAATACAATTTCTCAAAACAACTTTACTTAGATAAATAATTAAACTTACAATCTTTATAATGTATAGTAGTAATTTTTATGTATGATATAATTAACATTCATGTCCATATTATTATAATATAAACTTTATCAGAAGTACTTATCTAAATGTACTTATACTACCAAGTATAAATCATTAAAACTAAACCCTCACTAGTGTCACGTGAACTATCATTTAAAAACCCTGAAGCTAATTTTTTTTTTCACAGCTAATTTTTTTTTCATAAATTTTTCGTCGCTTCTACAATACGTTTAATGAAGTAAATTAATTTTCATCCTATCTTCATTACCTTTTTTCTCCTTTACTTTCAGTAGGCCTAGGCTATAGTTAGATTCACTTTAATTACATCAAGACAAAATGGGTAGAATGCATTCAAGCGTACGTGTCCCTTTTATTTGAAGGGAAAGTGATTCAATATCGCTTCCTTTTGATAACTAAACTGATGGTTTAATACGCAAGAAATATGGACCAAATTGGTAGATTTAACCATTATTTGATTCCCTTGGTATATTCAGGAAAATATTGTTTATGCGTCCTTCAGTTTTTGATACAATATCTGAAATTATTATCTAACGAGTGATGTTGAGAAATAATTTTAAAACTGAAGTAATACCCATAGATGCATTTGCATAATTTTTTCGAATATATTTCAATATTACTTATAATGATTGTTGAATCAAGATACGCTGATTGGTACCAGTTTGTTAGTATTAGGTTTAAAGGTAATAAGTTTTTTTTGTTCTTTTATACTAACTCAAAGTTTTTTTTTAATTTTTTGTTTGATATAGGGTAAGGGTATGTCATCATCATCCCTTCCATACTCCAGATCCGTTCCATCATGGTTCAAAGGTTCATCAGAAGAAATTGTTGACCAAATTGTCAAGTACGCAAGAAAGGGTGTTACTCCATCTCAAATTGGTGTTCTTTTAAGAGATTCTCATGGTGTTAACCAAACCAAGGTTATCACTGGTAACAAAATTATGAGAATTTTAAAATCTAATGGTTTAGCTCCAGAATTACCAGAAGATTTATACTTTTTAATTAAGAAAGCCGTTGCTGTCAGAAAACATTTAGAAAGAAACAGAAACGATAAAGATTCTAAATTCAGATTAATTTTAATTGAATCAAGAATCCACAGATTAGCTAGATACTACAGAACCGTTTCCGTTTTACCACCAACCTGGAAATTCGAATCCGCAACTGCATCTACTTTAGTTAACTAATTGTGTTTGTTTAATCTTTTATATATCATACATTTAATATTTAAAATTAATAAATAAGTACATCTGTCTCTACATATGGTTTAATCGTATCTTGGTTTATAAAACTTAAATTTTTCATCTTTATATTTGAAGGCAATTGGTGTAAAATCTTGAAGATTTAAGTTTTCAAGTTTAACATCAACATCTTCATTCAATGGCTCAACTGTTGATGTATAAATATCATTAATATCTTGAAAAATTCCCAATACAATATCATCATTCGAAACTCGTAGTCGTGATTTATCATTTATTTCTGTACTAGCAGATTTTGCATCACTGTTATCAATCTGGATTTGCTGCTCTTCATTAAAATTTGAGTTTGTATTTGAATTCAATTCAGCATCAGAATCAGAATTTGATTCATCTAATGTAATATTTGGAATCTCAATTTTATCATCAACATTTAATTCACCATTATCATCTAAACTTTTAGGTGAATCATCCATTTTCAACCCATTAGTTGAATTAATCATATTTACTAAACATGTTTTTAAATCTGACACGGTTTGATCAGAGGGTATCTCCACCATATAAGTTGTAGATTGTCTTTTCAACTTAAGTATTAGTGTATTTATGATTACTTTCTTAGGTGGCATAATGTATTTATCTGTTGCTTACTTATTAAATAATACTTCTTTCCTAATCATTTCAATCCAAACTTCATGACATTAAAACCAGGCATAATGAAACAGGAAAATGAAAAAAAAAGCTTGGAAATGGGCTCGGTTGACCTTCCCAATCAGGATCCAAAAATATCTCAATAATTTTTTCTTATCTCCATTAATATTATTAATCTTTATCAGCTCATTAGGATCAACTTCTTAATGATGATCATCAGCTTAAAGATTCCTTTGTGATTACTTATTTACTTCTCTCTTTAAAGTTATTTTATTTTGTATATACTTAGATACAAGTTCAAAGTATAATGTCTGACACTTTTGGAGGCACAGGAACTACTGTTGTCTTTGCGATAGTTATCGCAATCGCTGTTGTTTTAGTTTTAGGTATTTCTGCAATAAGTTCAAAATATACATTCCGTTCCTGGTATGGTATTTATGATCCAATATGTCGTTCTACTTCTAGATATTCTTATATGACAGATATGAATGGTGAAACAAGAATACTACAACCATATGTATATTATAATCATGAATCATTTTTTATGTTTGGTAATGATGGTTTGTTATCAAGAAGAAATAGAGCTCAAAAAATTAATGTTTTAACAAAGAAACAATTGAATGAATTGTTCCCTTTGAAAACTTATAAGGATTGGTTAAATGGTGGGAAAGAGGAAGTTCAGAATTTAAGCGCTGGTAAAGTTGGTTATGCCAAAGATTTTGAAACTAATGATGCTGAAAATGAATTTGCTACCGATACCGATATAACTGAAATGAAACAACAAGACCCAACAGCTAAGAATGATAGTAAACTTGAGATAAAAGTTGATAGCAATACCGTTGATTTAGAAAGAAATCAACAAACTCCAGTAGTAAAGGAAAATTTTCTTGAAAGGATTATATCAAGAGTGTCTGGGAGGTCAATTGTTGAAGAGATGAATGTACCAACTGAAACTGAGAAACACTTTACTTCTGGTTCTTGTGCTATTTGTTTAGAGAATCTTGAAGATGATGAAGATGTTAGAGGTTTATTATGTGGTCATGTTTTCCATCAAATTTGTATTGATCCTTGGATAACTGAACGAAGAGGTTGTTGTCCAATATGTAAAAAAGATCTCTATATGGAAGTTTCTCAAATTGAGGGAAGTGCAGATGATAATACTCAAACAAACGTTGATCTAAATATGAACAATATTATAAAGTTACCAACAGGGGAGCCGGGCTCTTCAACACTTGATTCAATATTTAGTATCGAATCAAACAACATATTTTCATTTTTCCTGATTTTAATAATAACTCGTGTTAAAGCTCAAACTTTACTAGCAGCTTTACAGTATTTACTTCAAGACTCCTATTCTTTGAGTACTGATGAAAATGAAAGTTCTGAGGATGAATTACCTGCTGATAATTTGTCGTTAAATAATGAATACAATGATCATTTCGGTGCTGCAATTTACTCACAACAGATAGCTGATAAGTTTAAACAATCACTTGTTTCTGAGAGTTTTGAGAAACCACCAATAGTAGATCTGGATAATCTAAATGCTCAAATTAAAAGAATTGTCGAACATCATCCAAGACCTTTCCATCCTGATGATTTACAGAATTTAGATTATGAAGCTTGGAAAGAAACTAAAAAGATGAACATTTTTCCTAAAAATTTATACTTCAAGTTTTTGGATGTATCAGCAATTCAATTATACTACTTCAATATTGTAAAAATATATGAAAAGAGACGTAATCATCGTTTAAATCAGTAAATCATTTTGACTTCGAATTAATATTACCGACTTTTTTGCTTCATTTCTATTTTCCCCAAAATTTTCTTTGACTCTTTTTACTTCTTAACACGTTTTCTTTTAATACATTCAATTCTACCCTTTTTTTTTCATTTATATGCTCTATGTATACTAATCAATTAATTTGTACTTACAATAATACAGTTTAAAAATTAAACATTTTACATTCTATTTTTCAATTAAATTCTTTAAGTCTGGAATATCATCTTCATCAGAACATTCCAGCCATATATTACAACCAACTTCCTTTTTAAACGATTCAACAGATCCTGCATATAACATTTTTATTTCACCCTTAGCTGTATCCGGTCTCCAATAAATTCCAACTAATGGACTTGTATATCTACCATCAGGTTTTGTATATCCATAGTTCATTAATACATAGCATGGAGTATTATCTGGTAATTCATCAACTAATTCATCAAAACTTTCAAGATTTAGTGATTCATCTAAATTGATTGTTTGTTCATTTTTATTAATTTTATAAATTTGTGTAGGTATTGTTGTTGATGATTGTTTGATAGGTGTTAATCGAAATTTTCTTAAACTTTGTTTAGCTTCAGCTGGAATTGTGCAAATAGATTGTGACATAATTATCGTACGGTTTGTATGAGAGGGAAAAGAAAAGAGTTATGTTGCTAAATTGTCTACATCATCGTGGATTTGATGTACAAAGCTACATTGCGCGTGGGTGAACTGGGAGTCATCACAATTGCCAGGTATACAATACAGACCTAAGTTTTCATGAATATAAAAGATATAGAGTTATAAAAACGGATTAAGTAAATTCAATTATCTAAACCAGCTAATTCTGCTTCTTCATCAGCAGTTGCTCTTTGTTTCAATACTAAATCATGTCCCATAACTCTTTTATAAATATCTTTAACATCATCAGTTGTTGATTCAAAATGTGATGATGGATCATAAGATTTAGAAATGAAAACATTATCAGATTTTCCATCACTTAAAGGTTCATATATTTCTGCAATACCCATTAAAATATCTTTAGTTGATCCAATTATTTTGAAAGCAGGTTCCAATTCTAAATGAGGTTTATCAGTTTCGATAATTGTTGAAATAATTGCTAAATAATGATTTTTTGAACAAACATTATGGGCACTTGATAAAACTGCAATATAGATATCATTCTTACGATTAACTTGATTTTGTGGAATTATAATTTGTGCAGAATCTGCATCATTTGTATTTGGAATTGGATGATCTAATATACACATTGCTCTTATAACTTTTTGACCTGTTGCTTTAACTTTTTCTGGGAAATAAGTTGGATCTGCAATAACAATTGGAGCATTTGCTATACCTTCCTTTGTTTTAACACCCTTAAATTTCTTTTCATCATCGTAATAAATTTCTTCAATTGGAGTATCTAACATAAATGTACCACCATAAATTGCTGATAATCTTGCAAAACCTTGAGGTAATTCACCTAAACCATATAATGGATAAATATAAGGAGATTTACCGTATCTTGCAACAGATGTAACATATAACATAATTCTATTATAAGTATCTCTTGCTGGTTCATTTAAATAATCATCATTTGCATGTAATGCCATTGCATGACCTATAAAATCTTTTGTACCTCTCTCTAAACCATATTTATAATAAATTTCATCCATTGTATTTTTATCTAAATCAATACCATGATGTGTTTTTGGATCCTTTTCATCATAATTTGCAATGAATTCAAGGAAATTTTTCATTCTTCTCTTTTCAAAAAATCCCATTAATGGAGAAGAGATAGCTTCCATTTGAGTTGATGGAACTTTAGCAATTTTACCACCTCTATAAACAAATGAACCAGAAATTTGTTTGAATTCCATATATCTAGTAACATCAGTATGAACTAAAATATTAGTTAATTCACCATTAGACATTAAGAATTTAGGAATTAAATCAACACACCAATCTCTATCTTTACCAAATTGATCTTCATATTGTTTCTTTGGTTTGAATTTTTCATATAATTGAGTTAAATTCAATGAAGCACTTTCACCACCATAATAATTTTGACGATCAATGTGTAACACTTTTTTACCTTCAATTGAGAGGATACCGGATAGAATACATTCGGTTAATCCAGTTCCTAAAACAATAACATCATAATTCTCATCCATTGTAATAATACTTGTTGTTTAATAAGAGGTAACAGCTTTAAATCAAAGAGGAGAAGCAACGCCCTTACTGTTATTGATGTAGCATGATTATAAAATTAAACAGAGTAATTTTAAAAATAGTTTAATTTTAGTGACATCGCGATTAATTTGTAGTACAGAACAGATGGACTATTTTAAAGGTTTTAAATATAACTTATTTATAAAAATTTTATAAAGTGATATTTTTAGGGTCTAATGATAAGTGTTTGAATACTCTAGTACCACCACCACCAAGATAATCTCCAACAACTTGACCAGAACCTCTCATTTGATAGTAGTAACAAACCAAACCTTCAAGTCCAACAGGACCTCTTGAATGAATTTTATTTGTTGAAATACCAACTTCTGTACCAAAACCATATCTAAAACCATCAGCAAATCTAGTTGAACAATTCCAATAAACACCCGATGAATCAATTCCCTTTAAGAATCTATCTGCGGTATCTTTATTTTCTGTTATGATAGCATCAGTATGTTTAGAAGAATGTGAATTAATATGAAGAATTGCATCATTAACATCATGTACTTGTTTAACAGCAAGTTCTAATGATAAAAATTCTTTGGAGAAATCATTTTCAGTTGCTTCAACTATTAATTCTTGGTGTTTTTCTCTTATTTGAGAATCTAATGTAGAAAGGAAACTTGGTTCAATATGTAATTTTATCTTTTCATTTAATAAAGATGTTAATATTGTTGATTTTACTGCATTATCAAGATTTTCATCAATGAGTATAGTTTCAACTGCATTACACCCTGCAGGATAATTAGTCTTTGCATCTATTACGATTTTAATTGCCTTTTCAATATCTAAATCTTTATCCAAATAAATGGAACAAATACCATCAGCATGACCAAGAACTGGAATTTTAGTGTTTTCCTTTATATTTTTAACTAATTCATTTGAACCTCTTGGAATAACTAAATCTATATATTTATCTTGACTTAATAAATCAGAAACTTCACCTCTTGTTGAAATCAATTGTATACTATTATTTGGAACTTTAGTTTTATTTAATAATATATCATTAATAACATCAGAAATTTCTTTGAAAGTATTTAAACTTTCTTTACCACCTTTTAAAATAGCAGCATTACCTGATTTAATTGCTAAAGCAGTAATATTAGCAATAACTTCAGGTCTACTTTCAAAAATAATCAATAAAACTCCAACAGGACAAGTTAATCTATATAAATTCAAACCATCATCTAATTGAGTTGCTAAAGTTATTTTATTAAGTGGATCATCTAAATTAGCGACATCAATAATACCATCAAGCATTGAATCGAATTTACCATTTATTGAAAGATCCAATCTTTTAATCAATGAAGGTGATAAATTATTATCAATTGCAGATTGCATATCAATTTTATTTGCAGATAAAATTTTATCCTTTGCTTGTAATAATCCATCTCTGATCATATGTAAAGCTTGAGAACGTTCATCATTTGATAAAGTTTTAAGAACTGTTGATGCTAAATGTGCATTCCTTGCAATTTCTTCAGCCATTATGATATATTTAATATGGATAAATGGATTCAATCTAGTTTAATCCTTAAATGAGAGTCTATATCAAATCAAATTGTATAATGTGACTCACTGAAAAACTGTTTGACTGTGAAAATCAAAATATTTCTTTCATAATACAAAAACGTAAAAATTAATAAATTACATAAGCGCCACATTCGCGGTTTCCTATTTGGGCCACCTTCCCAAAGCGGTATTAATTAAAATGGGCCAGATTTACATTTTCTTTTCATTAATAAAATTTTTCGTCTTTTGCTGCTAATCTCATTTCGGACTATTTTATGCTTATCTGAAAATTATTTTCGGGATTGACTGGAAAATTTTACTTCTTCACTTGATGATTATAAATTACACTCAATTTCCCATTTCATTTCATTTCAAATTTTAAAATTGAATTTGCCTTCATTCTTTCTATTCTTTACTTCTAGTTTTCTTCCTTCGGTTGTTTACTTCCTATTTATTATATTCTACTTCTTTTATCACAAGAATAATCGCTCGCTCAATTACTCTAAATACTATTCAATTAAATCAAAAATGCAATTCTCAACTGTTTTCATCTCATTAGCTGCAATCTCTGCTGTTCAAGCAGCTTCAAATGATTCTATCAACACCACTTCTGTCTCAACTGCAGGTGCTCCAGCAACTGCTCTTGGTTCAGTCGCGTTAGGTGCTGCTGCTGCTGCTGCTTTTGCTTTATTATAAGCTAAATTATAAAAATAACCCATTCAATTACTATAATATACAAATAAAATTTTTTTTTATTACAACTTTATTCTTTTACTAATTAATTAATTAATTTCAAGTATATTATATTTTTCTATTCTCTCGAATATTTACATATAATATTAATATCTCTGTTCACTTAGCCTCTTATTGTATAATTTATCTTTTATAACTATAATTAATTTAAAAAAAGCTGCGGCAAATAAAATTTTTTTCTCTTATCGTTGTCACTCTAATTTAATATGGGCTTATCTAAAAAGTATATTTTCTAAAATCACGGAACAAGACTAAAATTTTTTTTCGATAAGTTTTTTTACGAACTAACTATATTGGTTATATGAAACACACTAAAAATATAGATCTGTACATAAAATGTATGTTCAGTATAGCATTACATGACTAACATAGTAATGCAATCAACGACACCTCCCATAAATCATCGATTCCGTAAAATCTGGGAAGATTTTCTGCTGTTCCCGATTAACTTTTAACCCAAAGGCGAAGGCCAGACCGAAATCAGGGCTAGACCGCCTAGTTTCGAATTTTCTAGAAAATTTAAACTTTTTAACTCTTTTCGGATTATTTAACATTATGTATTACTACACATTATGTAATACCATGGATTACGTAATACATAACACAGTTTACACACACTTACAATTCATCCTTTGGGATACCATTAACACCAACTAATTCAGTTTCGAAAATTAATGTAGCATCAGGTGGGATAACACCACCAGCACCTCTTTTACCATATGCCAATTCTGATGGGATAATTAATTTACGTTTTTCACCAACACACATTTCTAATAAACCTTCATCCCAACCTTTAATAACTTGTCCAACTCCAAGTTTAAATTTAATTGGTTGATGTCTACCTAACGATGAATCAAAAACTGTACCATCCTCTAATGAACCTGTATAATGAACTGAAATCATATCACCAATTTGTGTACGATATTTACAATTTTCAATTTCTTTATTAACAATTATTTGTAAGTGATCTTGTTTATCCTCTGTTACATCAATAACATCAATTGCATTGGTAATTGCATTAAATGCAATAAAACTACTTACGATTGAACTAAATTTCATTGTAATTAAGGAAGAAGAGTTATTGAAATGGACACGTAGAATCAATAATTTGTGCCTGTTACTTAATTCATTCACAATTTTTGTATATAACGCGATATTTCAAAATCCTGTTAAATCTTAAAAACTTGGTGTTCTATTTTAATGAAATTATAATAAAAAAAAATTTGATTATCGATCTTCAAATAACCTTTTCTTAACCTATACGAAATGAATACATCAGAGAGACTATCAAATGATGCAATTCTTGGTTTAGATATTGATTCTAATATTAATACAAATTATCCAGGTATTGATATTATTTCAAATAATAATAATAACTCATCAAATACTTCACAGACGCGTAAACGTAAAGGTGATAGGTTAACATCAATTGAATTATTAGGTGGTAGAGGCATACCGAAATTACAGGAAGAATTTAAAAAATTCAAATTTATATCAAAAAGAGATAATCATAATAAGAATAAACATAAATTATTAAGATCAAACAATGTTAATTATGGTGAATCTCATCATTATGAAAACTTGTCAAGAATTTTACAAGTTTATCAAAGTTGGGGTCATCAATTAACACCTCATTTGAAATTTGATCGATTTATTGATAATTTATCAAGAAGTATTGAAGATACTGATACAAAACATTGGTTAAGAGATCAAATTCGTGAAGAAATGAGATTAAAAATGGAAAAAGAGAATAATATTGATCAAATTTCAACAAATGTATCAAATACATCATTACCTTTATCCAACACAGCAATAGAAAGTTTACAACAAGAAGAAGATAATTGGCCCGAACTATTTGGTGGAGAATCTAATACTACTACAAATGGTATACCCACTCAAAACAATACATACATCAATGATAATACTAGTGTCAATGTCACTGCTAATGCCGATATTGATGTTGATATTGATATAACACAATATAAACAAACGTCATTATTTTCAGTTATTCAACATACATCATCACAACAATTACTATCTGAAGATATACCAGAAGATGTAATGAATGAAAATAATGAAAATGATGCATTTGACGCATTGAATGATGTAGATGATGGATTACAAGAAATTTTAAGTGATGATGATTATAAAGGTAATAATAATGATAAAGATAATGAATCACAATTTAGTCAATATTTAGCTTCAGATTCTCAATTACAATCACAACCACAATCACAAATACAGGAAGAATCTCAAAATATATCAAATACTATTGAACAAAATACATCACCAGTACCACCATCATCACCACAACCACCTTCAGATGATGAGTTTTCAGATGATGATGCTGTATTTGCAGCTATATAATAGTAATAACAATGTGTGTACTGTAGAGGTGTAAAAATTATAATTTTTTTATGTAATATATTGGAGGCTCAACTTTTTAATAAAAAATAGCTGTATTACTTTTACTTGATTATTTTCATAAAGAGCTTCTCTTTTCCATCTCAGCAACAACAACTGCGTGTTTTCCTCATATTTGACTTTGTTTGTTACATTATCGATAAATATTACATATCCATACATCCCAGAGAGTGTGTAAATAATCAAGGCAGATGTGTTTTACTAGTATTCTAAATTATACATGTTCCATCCAATGTGTTGTCTGATAGTACATGATTATTTATGTTCAAAATATATACATTTTGGCAATAATTGCCATCAACTGAAGTTATTTATGTTCACTAATCTAATAATTCAAATAAAAGTTAACGAGCTAGTTATTCAAAAATACGCGTCGATGAGACTACATTTTATTTTTCACTGCTTATTACTTTTCTCGAATTCCTTGATATTTGATACTACCATGAATTTTTAAAAAAGTGTGTGTGCATGAAAAACAGAGAGCTTCCTAATAATAATTTCTAGGTGGATTTTAAAGATTTTAGAGATCTTGGGAAATTTACATTTCAAAGAAATCATTTTTCAATTACTACTTTTTTTAGCTAGATCCAATGGTAGCAACACGTAGAGGATCTCCTGCTGTTTCAACCACAAGGTTTACACGTAGAACCCGTTTCACATCTGCAATTGGCGCAGATGAAGATGAAAATGATGATGAATTCACAAATGAAAATGAAAATGAATTAGATGATGCGGAAGATAATGCTGAACCATCTGAAGAGTATGAAGAAGATATTCGTGATCGTGATGTCAAATCAGAAAAGAATAAAAGTAATAATGATGAAGATCATGAAGATCATGGTGAAGATGAAGATGAAGATGCAGATATTAGACCTCATAGAACGCGTAGACATAAAAATATTAATTATAATGAAGATAGTTATTTGAAAGCTTTAGATGAAGAAGTCAAGGAAGAAGAGGAGGAAGCCAAAGCTTCACGCCTTTCATCTTCTACAAATAATTATAAAAATGATGGAGACGATGAAGATGAATATGGTGATCAATATGCACATACCAATACCAATGGAAGAAGAAGCTTAAGACGTAAGAGATCACATAAGCACGAAGACGATGATGATTATGACTTTAATGGTGATGCAATTGATACAAAAGTTGATGATGATGAATTTGTTGCATCAGATGAAGATGATGATGATTTTATTGGTAAAAGAAACAAGAGAAGACGAAGACAAAATAATTTTGTTGTTAATGATGATTATGAAGCTGATGAAAATGATTCAGAATATGAAAACTCTAGAAAATCAAGAAGATCCACTAGAAATTCCAGAACAAGAAATCACCAATATAATATGAGAAATACTAGAACTAGAAATTCAAGATGGAATGAATTATTGAAAGAAAATGAAAATCCAGATAGCCCCGTTACATTAGAAGATGAATTAAAAGATCTTCAAAATGATTCACCACTGAATTCTCCAAAGAGAAATTTAAGAAATCGTAAAGATGTTAATTATAAATTACCTCCTCCATATTTATCCGAAGCTCAATTACAAGAGTTAGAAAATAACACGCAAACAGAATCAAGTCCGAGAAAAGGTCGTTCTGGTAGATATGGTGGTTCTAGTAGTAATGTTTCAAGTATTCGTAGATTATACTCAACTGTTGGTCCTTTTGGTGGAAGTGACGTTCATTCATTATTTCAATCAAATTCAATTCCAAGTGGTTTAGCCGTTTTGGCAAATGCAGAATCAAGTGATTCAGATGATGAGAATGATCATATCAAACCAACAGATCCAAATGATACTAACATTATATCAACTGCAATAAATCCCAATTCAACTAATAAAAAGAAAAATACTTTGGCAGATACTGATCCTTTAGGAATAGACACAAATATTGATTTCTCCGTAGTGGGAGGATTGAATAATTATATTAATCAATTAAAAGAAATGGTTACATTACCATTATTATATCCTGAAGTATATTCTAAATTCCATATAACACCACCAAGAGGTGTTTTATTTCATGGTCCTCCAGGTACAGGTAAAACATTAATGGCAAGAGCATTATCAGCATCTTGTTCATCACAAAATAAAAAAATTACATTTTTTATGCGTAAAGGTGCTGATTGTCTATCCAAATGGGTTGGTGAAGCGGAACGTCATTTAAGACTTTTATTTGAAGAAGCAAAACAACATCAACCTTCAATTATATTTTTTGATGAAATTGATGGTTTAGCCCCTGTTAGATCTTCTAAACAAGAACAAATTCATGCTTCAATTGTTTCTACATTATTAGCATTAATGGATGGTATGGATAATAGAGGTCAAGTTATTATTATTGGTGCAACTAATAGACCGGACTCAATCGATCCCGCATTACGTCGTCCTGGTAGATTTGATAGAGAATTCTATTTTCCATTACCTGATTTAAATGCACGTAAAGAAATTCTAAATATTCATATGAGAAAATGGGAAGATAAACTAAACGATGAATTTATAACTGAGTTAGCTAAACTAACTAAAGGTTATGGAGGTGCTGATTTACGTGCTTTATGTACAGAATCCGCATTAAATAGTATTCAAAGAACTTATCCACAAATATATCAAAGTAATGAAAAATTAAAAATAAATTTGTCGAAAATCAAACCAATTGCTAGCGATTTTACCAAAGCTTTACAAAGAATTATACCAAGTAGTGCAAGATCAGTTAATAATATATTCGAACCTTTACCAGATTCTGTCAAACCATTATTACATAACCAATTTCTTGAAATAATGAATAAACTAAGTTGCTTATTACCAAATGAAAAAGAACTTACTTTATTAGAGGAATCTCAATATGAAACATTGAATAATAACTTTCAATCTCAACAGATTATTAAGAATTTTGATTCAATGAGAATTTATAAACCCAGATTTGGTATTTTTGGATCTAAAACTCAAGGCTTAACATATTTAAGCAATTCAGTTTTGAATAAATTAGAAGGTTTTACTGTTCAGATATTAGATTTAGGTAAAATATTTAGTGATTCGAGTATAAGTGTTGAAAATTTATGTATTCAATTGTTTTCAGAGTTGAAAAGACATAAACCAAGTATTTTATTCATTCCTGATACTTTCGGATTTTTATCAACAATCAATGAATCTTTAAAATCTACAATTAGATACTTGATTAGAAATATCAACAATAATGATAAAGTATTGATTTATTGTGAATTCGAATCACATAAAACAGAGCAATTACAAGACTATTTAGATGAAATTGAAGAAATTTTTGGAATTACTGAAGATAATATTATAATGGTCAATGATCCAACTTTACAAGAAAGAGATGAATTTTTCCAAAATTTTTGGAGATCAATTTATTTTACACCAAATGAATATAATGATATTCAAATCAGACCTAAACGTAAAGAAATCACATTAGAAGTTGTTAAAGATATGAATGAGAATGATGAACTGATGAATAAATTGAATAAAGACAAAATAGCTAAATCTGAAAGAGAACTTGCTAAGAATGACATGAGATTGAAGAACAGTTTGAAAGTTAAGTTATCAGGTCTATTAGATATTTTCAAGGTACGTTATAAGAGATTCAAAAAACCCATTATTGATGACTCATTATTAATTCATTTATTTGAAACAGATGGTGCAAATGAGGAAAGTAATTATCGAATAAAGGACGATCGAATTTTAGAAATTTCAACAAATAAATTATATTATAATATGGATTTAGATGTTATTGAAGAGAGATTATGGAATGGATATTATAGTGAGCCAAAACAATTTTTACACGATTTAAGTTTAATTTTAAAAGATGCGAATTTATCCAATGAAAAGGATAGAATACTAAAAGCTAATGAAATGTATGCACATGCCGTTGTTGGTGTCGAAGAAATTGAGGTTCAATTCCCATTATTGGCCAAAGAATGGAAAGAAGTTAGTAAAAGAGAGAAACAAAGAAAGATTGAATATTTAGAAAAAAGTAAGGAGATGAAAGCTTTAGAAGATGCAAACGCAGCTAAGATGACAACTACACCACCACCAGCTGAAGTTAAAGAGAATCAAGCTAATGGGGATGTTATTAATGGAGATGAAAAGATTATTGAGGAAGATACCGCCGATGTTCCAGTAGAGGAGACTAATAAAGTTCAACAAGTTCAAGCACAATCACAGATTCAACCTGATCAACAATCCAACCTAGATGGTGATATTAAAGATGTGAATGCAATCACAGTTGAAGCAGTTGTATTGAATGAACCAGCAGAGAAGATCGAGGTGGAATTACAAGTTGAAAATTTGAAAGAAAATGATGAAACTAATACCGATGTTGCAAATGTTGAAGAGGAACAGGAAGAAGAATTTGTTGTTGAGCCTCAACATAATTTAGTGAATGTTGATAAAGTTGATGAATTAAAGAATATATTACTTAAGAAAACTGAAGGTTTTCATGTTAGTAAATTAGAAAGAATCAATAGCAAGTTATGTAATATTGTTTGGAAACATCGTCTATCTCTTGATAAAGGTGAATTGATATTAGAATTAGAGAAATTCATTTTAAACAATTTATGAATGTTTTGTATTGTATGTATTACTAAATTATATAGGTTTGATGTGGTTACTATATATTATAACCCAGTGCACATGTAGAATCTTTGCTGATCTAAATTTCGAGATACATTAATTTTTTTTTAAAAATATTTTTTTTCCCTTAAAAAACATTCTTTATCAATCAACTGCACAATGTCTAAATTTAAGGAGATTAAAGAAAAGGAACAATTACAATTACAACTACAAGCTAGATTCACACAACTTGATCAAACTGTTTTATCGTGGTTAACTCCAACTGATAAATCAACTGAAACATCATCAAAAAAGGAAGATAGTTCAATATCAACTGAATTCGGTAATTTACAAGTAGTGCCCGGAGGTGCAGGAATTGATTTAGAAGATACCAAAGATGGTGAATTATCCAGTAGTTCTCTACCAAGAGTAACGATTAATGATTTCCTTGAAGGTACAAACACTAAGAAAAGATCAAAAAAAGATGATAACTTAAGTAGAATTAAGAAACCTAACAATACAACCAATGGAACATCAACGTCGGCGTCCCTAAGAGCATTAAGTAACAAATTACGTAATGACCGTCGAAATAAAGGTGAACAAAGAACACCGCCACAATCACAGCAACAACAAAGAGGCAAATACCAGCCACAAAAGAATATTTCAAAATTCGGGAATAGCGAGAATTCTGATGATGATTCCGAAGATTCCGATAATGAAATTGTTGAGAGAAGGGCCAAGAAGAAGCTTAGTGGTAAAAGACCGTTTTAGTCAAACCTTAGATTTATGTCCTTCATCAGTTACTCAATTGCCATAAATCTCTTATCGTTGGCGGAGTTTTTTCACCTCATGATGGATCGAGTTTTTATTAATGAAAATTATTCTAATCTATGGTACATAATTATAAATTTTTATAGAAAGTTGTCTAAATACAAATTAGGAAAACAAATAAAACAAAATAAAGTAAAACAAAATAAGAAGTAAAAACAAAACCTTTAACCTAAACCCCAAAATACAAGCAAAAAATGTAAATTATTATTGGATTCAATTTCACGTTAATAAACTTGATATTTTAATACTCTTCTCTGGTTTATTGACATTATCATCAAGTATGTCACCTTTACTACATCGTTTGGCCTTAGGACTGTTATTTTCAGTAAATGTAGCTGCTGAACTCGTACTTGATTTATTAATATTTTTTCTATTCGATTCTTCAGATATTTTATTATCTTCCTTATTTTCAAACTTTTCGTTCTCTTTCCCACCTTCAGTCTTATTCATCTTTACAAGTTCCTTTTCTTCACCAACAACAGTTTTCAATGATGAACTTAATGGTATATTTAATGGAATACTTGAAATTCCTGGTATTGTAGCAATTGATGGTAGTCTACCATTACCATTACCATTTACATCATTTTCATTTTCATTTATAGTTATTATATTACTTAAATTATTTGACATTGATGATGTACTTGGTCTCATAAAACTACTTGTTGATGCAATTGATGAAATAGAATTTGATGTCATTGAAAAAATCGAATTATTAGCTGATATTGAATTATTTGTTGATGGTTGATGTAAATCAAATATTGACGGTCTAAATTGTCCAACAATTGATGAATTCATTGAAGAATTTCTTGATGATAAATGGAATCTATTACTGTTTGATATATTAGATGAAATGCTATCCAAATGTGGTCTCTTTGCAGTACTTATTGATGAATGACTTGAAATTGATGATAATGATGGTAATTTATTATTAATAGGAGTTTGTGATTGCTGTTGTTGTAATGGTAAAATTGGCGGTGTTTTAACACGTTCTGGTGTAATTGTTGAATTAGGCGCTGCACTACATGGATCAATGAAAACTGATGGATATCTTTGTCTAGATTCTTGAAAAAATACATTTGATTTATATGACACAGGTGATAATCTATTACTCGGAGAAAATGATCTTGAAGGTGGAACATTAAATGCTTTATGCGGTGATTTTTCTTGATTAAACGGATTTCTTAACGATTTAGGAGTTGGAGCTCTGAAAACTTTATCATCTTCAACTTTAGTTCCAACAACTGGTTCAGTTTCTTGTTTCTTTTCAATTGAACTTTCTTCTATATCAGTATTTTTCTCCTTTTCTTGTTTCTCTTCTCTTTGTCCATCTCCTTCATCATCATCGTCATCATCATCTTCATCCTCTTTCTCAAATTCAATACTCCTACTTCTCTTTCTATTAGGAATTGAAGGTTTGATATCTGTAACATATACAGGATTATATGAAACAAGTTTATCATTTGAATCAGGTAAATTATATTCAATCGTATTATTTATACCATTATTTTCAATACCACTTGAAGTTACAGAATTTGATACTTTATCATAAATTTCATTATTACTATTATGAACATCACCTGAACTTCTTCTAGAGTTTGCCCTTCTTCGTATCATATATAAAGTTTCTTGACAATCTTTTCTAAATTTATCAGTTGCATGTCTAAATTCCCAAATTGAATGATTTGGTTCATCTAAATGTTTATTATCATTGTTATTATTATTATTGTTACTGTTATTATTTTCACAAACTTTATGAAATCCATACATATGAAGTTGACGAACAAAAGAGGCAACATTACCATGTTTAAAATATTTTGTTAAACAAGTTGCAAATTCAGTACCAGGTAATAAAGCAAAGGTAACATCATCATTTTGATATAATCTACTCCACCAAATAAGATGTGATAACGATGGATCATGAAGCATTGAAAATAACTTCATTACAAATGCTGAAACTTTCTTACTTTTGGATTTACTATTGGAGTTTGATGATTTCCTACTAGATTTTTCATTATTCATTGAAGACATCTGTTGAGTAGTGGCATTTATATTATTGCTGATGATATTATTATTATTATTAGTGGCACTATTAGGATTAAGATTATTATTATATTGAATATAAGGATTATGATATTGAATATTATTTGGATCTTGTGGGAATGGTAGGAATTGTTGTTGATACTGTTGAATTTGTTGCATATGTTGATATTGTTGTAATTGTTGTTGATTTTGTAATATTTCATTAGTATATTGACCATTAGAGTTCATATTATGCATGTTTCTCATATCATTATGTGGTAATTGTTGCGGAGGTTGATGATGATGAGGTTGTTGTGGATGTTGTTGTTGTTGTTGCTGGTGGTGATATTGCATTTGCATTTGATACCTTTGCATTTGTTGCATTTGAAAATGATAATCATTTGGTATTGTGTGATCATGAAATCCATTAGGACCTGTTACAGCAGCAGCGGATAATATTTGAGGTATACCCTGAGAATTCATCATTGGGCCTTGTTGAATATAACCTTGATTAGCGATATATAATTGTTGAACATTTTGGTCATTGCTGTTCATACTATTAAGATTACTAGACTGTGACGTATTAGAAGTTGCAGATATAGGTTGTTGTTGTTGTTGTTGTTGCTGAGGTGGTGGTTGGTATGATGATGGGATATTAGTACCGTTACTAAAACCATTTAGAGTAGTGATATCAATGGGTAAACTATTACCAGAAGGATGATTGTTATTCATATTGATAGTAACCTAGAATAGTGTAATCAGAAATAGATTAAGATATATTATATATAACACAATGCACAGTATATAAAATATGAATTTAATATGAACTTAATATGAATAAGATGATTAAAATTAATTAAAATCAATCAAACAATCAAACAAACGGTAAAACTGTAATCAAATCTAGGAAAGTCCCAACAATAAGAAGAACAAAGCAGAGGCAAGGAAGCAGAAAAATGAGAAAACAAGAAATCAAGAAAAGTCACTTTATTGACAAGAAAAATGGAAAACTTCGCTCGTTTCTTTTTTTTCTTTTTTTCCTTGCTATTTCTTCTCTTTAAATCTATTTTCTACGGTTGCTATATTCTATTTTCTCCGTTTTATTATTTATTTTTTTACTACATTATATTTTGATCATTATTATTTAAAATATAAGTATTTTGTACTAAATAATATGTACTATGTACTAAAATTTATCTTCACGTACTAATAATCTTCCGCTTAACATATCATTCACTGCGGACAATTTATCCCAATGAACACTAATACCTCTACGACGTGCAACATCGGTATCTGCCTTCCAAACTTCATCGATATCCTTAAAATAAACCTTAGATCCTTGCATTGCGCATAAAACTGCATTATTATTAACATCTGAAACTTGAATCCTCTTACCATGTTTATAGAAATATTTTAAATTTTTTTCAGCTTCATAGAAACCTTCAACTTCACCTTCACGTTCACATCCTTTATTTAATCTTTGTATCTTTTCCATCATTTGGAAATTATTCTCTTCAATGAATTCACATGCCTTAATTGCAAATCTAACACTATACATTCTATCCATACTACTTGGAATCTTACCTTGTTGAACATGTCCTGGAATTGCTGTACGACTCTCAAATTTACCTTGTGCATTCTCTTCAATGATATCAGTAATTAATTGGGTTGTATAAACTTTACTTGCCTTCTCATTTCTAATGAAAATCTTACCAGATCTTTGATCACCTTTATCATTGGCAAAAGTTTTCTCTAATAATTCTAAATCTTCTTCAATACTATTTAATGAAATTTTATTTTCCGGAGTATAAACTGCTAATGCACCTGTAACAAGTCCACAATATGATGCAATATATCCACAATTACCACCTTGAACTTCAATAACAAAAACTCTACGTCTTGATGATGATGCACTTTGTTTAACAGCATCACAATAATTAACTAAAATATTTAAACATGTATCTGATCCTAATGAATATTCAGTACCTGGAACATTATTTGAAACTGTACTTGGTAAACAAACAATTGGTATATTAAAAATTGGATATTGTTCTCTTGCATCCTTCAATTCCTTTAACGATTCATATGCTTCAAATCCTCCAATAATAATTAAACCATCAAGTTTCTTATTTTGTAAATGAAATGAAACTGATCTAAAATCATCTGATGGTAATGAACGATTAGTACCTAAGACTGATCCACCTAAATTATGCCATTCCTCAACATCGTTCCAACTTAATTCTTTAATTGATCCATGTCTAATTAGTCCACTAAAACCATTTTCAATACCATATGCTTTATGATTTTTAGATAATAAATATAAAACAATTGCTCTAGTTGCACAATTTAATGATGCAGTTGGTGCACCAACATGAATAATACCAATATTTAAACGTTTTTCAACTGGTAAAACTTTAGTATTATCATCATCTCTTGAAATTGATACAAAATTATCATAATATTCCTTAAATGTTGAATCACGATATTTAATTGCTTCTTCGAATTTCTTTTCCTTAATACATTGTGCAATATATTTAGTTTTAGAAACTGCATCAACTAACGGAACTCTAACAATTCTATTATTTTGAATACCAATCATTGGTGATGGTGTAGTTGGTGTATTCTCTAAAACTGCATTAATTGCTTCAACACCTTGTAATGTTGATAAATATCTATCGAATGCAACTGCTGTACCACCTCTTTGAACATGTCCTAATGTAGTGATTCTAGTATCTAAACCAATTTCAACCAAGCAATCTTTAACTTCTTCAGATGTAATCTTATTTAATTCATTATCAATTGCACCTTCGGCAACAATGACTGTCGTCTTTCTTCTACCCTTTTCTTTATGTCTTTTACAAATTTCTTTTAATTCATCCTTCCATGTTAAACTATTTGGTGGTATCTCTGGTAAAAATGAATAATCTGCACCACAGCAAATACCTGCCATTAATGCTAACCAACCACAATTTCTACCCATAACTTCAACAACGAAAGCTCTTGAATGTGATGCGGCAGTTGAATCAATATAATCAACCATTTCACAAATTCTCTCTAATGATGAAAATGCTCCAATAGTTGTATCAGTTAACGACATATCATTATCAATTGATCCAACTAATCCAACAATTGTTAAATTTCTATAATTTTCACAAACTTCTTTTGTTAGGATATTTTTTTCAATTAATTCTTCAACTAATGATGGCCATTCACTTCTAAATAAATCAGCACCTGTTAATGAACCATCACCACCACATACGACTAATGCATCAATACCTTTTAAAATCATATTCTTTGCTGCTAATAATCTACCTTCACGTTCCTTGAATTCCATACATCTTGCAGTACCAATTAATGTACCACCAAGTGATAGCCAACCTCTAACATCACCCCATTCTAATTTTCTCAATAAATCACCACCCTTAACTAAACCTGAATAACCTTCATAACAACCAAAAACTTCACAATTAAGATAAATACCTGCTCTAACAACACTACGAACAACTGCACACATACCTTGGGAATCACCACCAGATGTTAAAACTGCAATTCTTTTCTTCTTTGTTGGAGCTGTTGATGCTGTTGATGCAGGTGAAATATCTAATCCTTCCTTTGCTAGTTTCAATGCTTCAACTTTATCAACACTAATAAAATAATCATCTCTTGAATTGATTGTAATAATTTCATTTTGAATATAGACATGATTAGTAAAACCGATTAAATTCCCAACAGGATCTTCAATGAAAAATGAAACAAGTTTAGATTCTTGAGGTGATGGTTTAATAAGTTTAATATTACTCTTTTCAGCAATTGATTTAACAATATCTAATGAATAAGTAAGCATGACAATCTTACCAGGTAATTCCAAATTTTTGTTAACATCATGAGATACTAGTCTAATCTTCAACACGATACTTTTATTCAATTTACCCTTTGCATCAATTAACTCCGGGTGTAAATATTCAATAGTTTCTTGGAAAGGAATAATATTTGATTTACCTCTAGCATTACCATCAGTAGTTCTACTAATTGGAAAAACTTCCATCCAGCACTCCTTACGAGAATCTGTTGAAATACCAAAATTATCAGCTTCTGTTATATTCTCCCTTGAAAATGTTTGAATAATTGTAAATCCAAATTTTTTGTAAAATTCAATTAATGCAATATAATCTGCACTTTTCGTAACTGTAAAAGATGCATATGTGACATCCCCTACTAAATCTTTATTAGTTTTCATTTTAATAGACTCAATTGCGCCCATTTTGTATGATAAATATAAATATCTCAAGGGTAAAAGAGACACATTAAAGTAAATTAATCCAAATTTACTATATCATCAATTTTATTACATCACCTAATGGCAGTGCTCGCGATTTTTATAAAAGGTGGTTCATAAAAATTTACTAAGTGATCACGATATTCCGGGTGGTTTTCTTCCAGTGAGCTGTTTCATTGGGGTGCATTATCCTATTAAATGGTTGGATTGTTTGAATAGATATCATCTCCTAGAATGTATAAAGTTTATTAAATAACTATAATGGGAATAAAAGTAACGTTAAGAATATAAAAGGGTAAATTATAATGAATGATCCGTGATGTCTTCGTATTGAACTTAGTCCTTACCGAATAAGAATTGATAAATTTGTTCAAACCATCTATTAACTCTATTCTTCTTTTTATAAACCAATCTTTGCTTCTCGAGCATCCTTTCATGAACTTCAACTTCTTCAAGACCTGTAACTAAATCAACTGTCAATGGATCTGATTTATATTTGGTTCTCTTGAATAATTTCCAAACAATGAAAATGAAAATATCAACAAAACACATCATGTAGGAGAATAAAAATGTATCTCTATCCCAGTTACCTGGTAAGAAAACTGTATAACCTTGTAACCAAACCATTATAAACACAATAACAAGTGTAACTGCACAAGCCCAAGGTTGAAACCATGATTTGAAAGTAAATCTAGATCTATCAATTCCTTGTTTCAAAACAGCTCTTCTAAAATGTAAATAAGTGAATAAGATAACACAATAATTAATTAATTGAGAAGCAGTAATTAAATTAATAATCCAATTCAAGACAGTATTTGCATTTTCATTTAATTGTAAAAATCCAAGACAACCCCAACATAATGATAATAAAACTGCAAAAATTGGAACACCTTGTTTATTACAATAACTGAAAACTTTTGGAGCTCTACCTTGAATTGATAAACCATAAAGTGTTCTTGAAGAACAAAAAGTATATGAATTACCTGCACTAAAACATGAAGTCAGTAACATTGCATTTAAAATATGAGGTAAAACTTTGATACCCATATTATGCATTGCAATTGTATAAGGAGATGAACCTGCACCTGGTTTACCATCAGCAATTGCATTTAATAGTAATGGATCTCTTGCATTACATAAAATACCAACACATAAAGCACCACCAATAAAGAATGTTGTTAATCTAAAGAAAACACCTTTAAAAGCATTTGGTAAAACTTTACGTGGGTTAATACATTCACCAGCTGCCATACTTAAATATTCAGGACCAGCAATCATATAAGAAGCATTAATAAGACATGATAAGAAACCTTGAAATCTACCTAATGAGCCTAAATGATAATATTCTAACATAACAGGAGTACTTTTCCAATTTGTAAAACCAAAAGCGTGATGTTCAGGATTACCACCAACCATTGTAATAAAAGTGAAAAACATTAAACCAATTGCTAATAAAACTTTACCAATACATAACCAAAATTCTGCTTCACCATAAAATCTAACAGCAGCAACATTAATAAAAAAATAAGCAACTAATTCACAAGCTAAAGGTATTGCAGCAGAATAACCATCAGTCCAAAAATGAATTAATGTATTAAACAAAGTTAGTTCGAATGGAATCAATGCACATTCTAAAACCCAAAAATTCCAACTTGCCATAACACCAAAAGCTTCATCAACAAATCTTTCGGCAAATATACAAAATGGAGCACCTTTAATAGGTAAATAACAAACCATTTCAGCACAACAACAAGTAATTTCCAAAATTGGTAAACACCAAATTGAGAATCCTAACAATAAGGATAAACAACCACCACTTTTCAAAGCAGTACCAATATTAACGAAAAGAGAGACACCAATTGTACCACCAATTGCGATTAATTCAATCTGTCTACGTTTTAATTTTCTATGAGTATGACCTTGTTCATATTGTAAATATTTCATTGTAACAGAATTTAAATCAGTATTTTTAGTTGAAATATCTGAATCTTCACTTAAATCTAACGGCTCAGTATTTGTTTTCTCTAGATCAATATTAAGATTTTTGCCATCTCTATGATGTGTATTACTATTGTCTAAATCTTCATTAGTAAAATCTTCATTATCAAAACAATCAGCATATTCTAAGATACCGGCACTTGAAGCGGTGATATTATCATCACCATTTGTGGGTTTCTTTTCATGTCTAAAAGTTTCAGCTTGAACATTTAAGCAATATTCATCAGCAGCTTGATCATGTACAATAGGTGGGATGGGCACAAATGTGTCCTTTAAAAGTTTTAACACTGGGTTCATTGTGTATATAAAAAATACACTTCAAAAAGAAAACAAAAAGAAAATAATACAATAATTATCAAAAAAGTGGCAAATGAAGTTCTTATAAATAAATAGACTCTGGTCCTTTAGAACATAATTAGTTAATTAATTAATCAAAAAAGTTTAAAAATTCCATTAAAGCTGAGCCGTCAACCTTATTAGATAAACTAATCGTTGCGGGGCAATAATTACCATTTTCCCCCCTATTATTTCGCACTTTCTTCCCCCTATTGTCATCATAGTTAACAGCCACTTCGGCTCATCGGAACTTTATCTCATCAATGACGGAATCTTGAAAGGAAGCCGAGTTTCCTCCGTCCATGGGTTAATCCCGCTGTTTTCCCACCAACTAATTGACCATCTGATGGGGGATCTCCCTCTAATTGTAATTGTAATTGTGACTGTAATTCTGTAACGGAGTCCGAAGTTATACTAATATTATCTTTAGTAGGGACCCTATTCGTTAAAATTTCAGTACTTGGTACAGTTCCTGAATCTTTAGATAATGATGGTGTTGGAGTTGCCAGTTTAAATTGTGGTTGGGATTGAGATTGGGATTGGGATTCCGTTGTAGTAGTTGTAGGTATCGATGTTGAACTTAATGATGATTTTGATTTTGCTTGAGATTGGGATTTAGTTTTAACTTCAGATTTCAATTCAGATTTCAATTCACTAATTTCATCATCCTTGTGATCATATTGTTTCAATAGTTTAAGTAATTGTAATACATGTAATGATCTTAACAGTAATTTATTATCATTAATTATTGCTCCCAGCTCAACAAATAATTCCAGTACACTCTCTGAAAAATTTGTATTAAATACTGTATCATCTGTTAACATCTCTCTAAATGTTGGCCATTCACGTCTTTTATGTTTACTATCATTAAATTTATCTTGACTATTTTCTTTACCTTTACTACCTTGGCCCATTTGAAATTTACTTGTAAAAATTCCATTATTGGTTAAATTCTCTTCATTATCACTTTCATCACTTGTATAATATCCTAAATCATCTAAAATACCTGTTGTAAATGCAATATCATCACTATTATTACTACTATCACTAACATATTCTTCAGATATAGTACGATTCAGTGGATTTATATCATTATTATCAATATTATCAGTTGGAATCTCTAATGGATCAATATCTTCATTAATTGTTGTTTTAATTGTATTTTTATTATTATTACCACTATTTGAATGATTCAATTCAATATTATGTAATTTCTCACTCAATTTAATTTCATTATTCTCCTCAACTACCATATCACTACCAATTGTACTACCTGAATCTCTTCTACTATTATTGGCTGCTTCAACTAATAATTTCCAATCCAGTGCAACATCATCACTACCTGTAATATCTAATATATTATAAATTGCATCATTAATACCTTCTTCATTATTACTCTCCAATTTAAGTACTAAATATGATTTTAATTTAGATTCAATAATACCTAATACAACAAACATTAATTCTAATATCATGTCATATAATAATGGTATGCTTAATTGCTTACTACAAACTAATGTACCAACTCCTGTTGGAAATAATTTCCAATTTGCTCCAATTTGTCCGCTATACATATATTCAACAATTGCTTTAACTATTGTCTTAGAATATGGTAAATATAATACTCTGGGTAATCTCAATGAGTTAAATTTATTACTACTATTGTTATTATTAATATTCTTCATTCCTTCATTTGAATCATCTCTTCCTTCATAATCATAGATATAATCATATTCATCACCTCCTTCTCCATTGGCGTATCTTTTTTTCAACATATCAATGACATCCTCATTAAGTAATTCATCAATACTTTTTCCACGCTTTTGTTCATTGTTATTATTGTTACCATTATTATTCATTTCTTCTTCCTTCATCTCTTCACCATTAGGTAATACTTTGGGCATTGGTAATTGTTCGGGTATTTCATTCGAATGCAAACATTTCAGTAATGCTTCAGGTAGATTGATTTCATCACTTACCACACTTTCACCATTCTTATCAACTTCATTCTTCCCACTTACATTTGATGTTGAAAATAATGTTGAATAATCACCAGATGTCCTCTCTTTTGACATTTGATATTCATTATTAATCATCTTAGATAAATTAGACGACATGGAATTATATGAATTAGTAGATGAAGAAGTTTGTGATGTCCTTGACAGTATTGACCCTCTACGTGTCGGTAAGGAATTTGCCATAGGCATACCCGTTGATCCTCTACGTGATGGTGAAACATTGGAGTTTCTTCTTGATATTGGGAAGTATGAAATAGAATTATGACGTGAATTGGTATTAGGATTCAAACTATATGAGTTATTACGAGTTTTCGATAATGATATTGAAACTCTGTTTAATGTTGCATTCGGAAACAGTGTATTACCAGTTACTGAATTATTTCTGGAATTATTTCCCGAATTAATAGTTGAATTACTTTTTGAAATTCTCTCCGGTGATAAATCACCCCTATCTCTTTCTTTAAATGGACTTCTAAATGATGGTGTACTATTATTATTATTCTTTAAATTGTTAGTACTATTATTAATATTTCTACTATTTCGGATTATTTCATCGGCACTGCTTGCAGTCTTCTTGAATGATTGAGAATGGAAAATTGTTGGTATTCCTGATTTGTGAATCATATTTTGTCTTGAATTATATGATGAATATTCATCATTTGATTCATTTGATCCATATGTACTACCTCTTGATGATAAATCAAATGATCTACATTCGATATATGATTTTGCATATGCATCTGCAAATAACTCATCAAACCCAACACCCCACCTTCGACGACATAGTGTTAATGGAACTGAAATTATTGTACCATCACTACAAACCATATCAAAATCTGAAAATGATGTATTTCTTTCAAATGCATTTTTACCAATCGCAATTGCATATGATGGCAATACACTTCTAATTGAATTAATTTGCATTTGTTGTGCAACACGATGTGAATATGCTGCAAACCCTCCCATCTGATCATTTATATTTGCATTATTTATTGAACTTGTCGTAAAATTTTTATTAAATATTGAATTTGATGTAGCTGATGTAATTGAGTCTGATCTTTTCCTTGTTTCGTTACTATGAGTTGATGAAAGATCATTCATTCTTTGTGATGAATGAATACTACCAGTTCCTGGTGACATTAATCTTGATTTACTAGGATTTGTATTCATTGCAGGTGATTTACTAAAAAAATTGGTAAATGGTAATGAAAGTATAACTAAATTATTAAAAAAGTTGACACTTCCACTACTTTTATTTATATCCATTGATCCTAAAAATGCAATTTTATGATGCGATTCCCAAACAAAGCCTTTGGATAATTTGTGGCTATATATTTTATGCATACATGATATTTGAAGTTTCGTCCATGCATTGGTTTTGATATTAAAAATAAAGGAAGATATTTTTTTTTCAATTCCTAAAAATCCTGTTACAATAATATTATCACCAAATGTACCCAAGGTTGGATATTCCATACTTGACAGATTCGTTATATCATAATCACATTGATGTGCTAATCTAATACCGTTGGAACTTTCATTGAATATAATTAATGGTTCATACTTGTTGACATCAGGAGATCTTTCAAACAGAAAAATTTTAGTTTGATTAGAAGATGGACATATTGTGCTATATACGTCATTTAATGATTTTCTTATCTTTAATGGGTGCTTTTTAGGTAATTTTGGACTTGGAAAACTTTTCTGATCACGGTTGTCTTTGGCATTTGAATTGCTTTCATTTTCATCATTTTCAAAAAATAAACTAAAATCTCGATATTCAATGAAGTCAGTGCTGATCATAACTCCTTTTTCATTATTAACTGCACTCATACTTTCAACTGATTGTACATATTCATTATTTTTATCCAATCCCCCAATGACAATCATACCCGGATGAATTAAATTTTTATCAAACATTTCTAAATTAGGTAATATTGAAACAATGTGATCAAATCTACGTATAATTCTCTCATTTCCTTCAGGGTATAAACATGTCCATTTTCTTTCAACTATGTCAAATTTCCAAACATCATTCAATACCTTAATTCTATTGTTTTCATCAAAGGCCAATCCACATCCAGTATATACATAATTATCATAAATAACCATACCATGAAACATTCTAGGACATGGCTTCAAAAGTTTCTCATCATTGGTTTTAGTTTGCCTATAATGTGTCCATTTTCTATTGATCAAACTCAATCTGAAACATTCGGATGAAAGGTAATCATTAAAATCAACATTTTTAGAGTTTATATCAACTCCATCACAGGTTAATCGTTGTTCAAACAATTCTTGTAGTAAATCGGTAGTAAAATTGGTTGATACATCAATATTTAAGGTACATCCACCAAATACGAAAATTCTTGAATTTGAAATATCAATTGATGCTCCTACCCGGGAGTCTAATTTTAATCTAGAGTCAGTGCTTTCAACATTTGGCATATCCAAAGGATAGCATTTATTTGATGAGAGATCCAGTGCTCCCATTGTGTTATTTAATGCACAATGTTTTGAATGTCGAATGAAATATGAGTTTAAGAGATGTTAATAACTGTTAATTTATCACTGATTAACTTTCCTAAGTTTCATGCAATAATTCGGGAACTCTCTCTGATTGAAGAAAAAGCTGAAATTTCCGAAAGAACTGAAAGTTCTCCAAATTTGCGAAACAAAAATAAAGAAATTGCGAAAATAAAACGAGAGCATGAATTGGCGAGCACTTGCCTGAAGATCTGGAAGTAGTGATAATATACATCAGAGTGTATAAAAATTCTACAGGTAATTACACTGATAGACAACAAAATATGCTTCCGTTGTACTTACTTAACGCCGTTAAAGGTGAACCTGTTATTGTTGAATTAAAATCAGGTGGACTAGTTAACGGTATCTTAGAAAACTGTGATTATTACATGAATGTCACTTTGACTTCTGCATGTGCGGCCCTTCAAGAGGACAGTGAATTTCACAAGGTCGACCATATATATATCAAGGGTACTCATATTAAATTGTTCAAGATGGGTAATGAATTTATTGAGAAATTCAAGGTACACCAACAAAAGGAAAAAGATGGTAGTCGTCATGGTAATAACAGACAAAATAATTACAATCACAACAACAATTATAATAACAGACCTAACAGTAGACAACACAACAATAACTTTAACAACAATAACAATAATAACCAAAGACGTAATAATAGAAATAACAACAATAGCAAAAATGAAACTGGAAATGGAAATGGAACAGGAGCTGGAAATAGAGAAGAATTAAGATTCTAAGGTTTTCATCTATTTCATTACAACTCATAAAATGTATATTAACTCTTAGCTATATAAATTTGTGTTTTTTTTCACCCCTATTATATCGATTTTTAATAAATTAAAAAAAAGTAGAAAATTACATTAAAAGGAAGTTATAAAAAGGGTGCCCATCCCATGAAGATAACTGAAAGATTGTTTTCATCTGTAGCATCACGAATTAATTCACGAACAACTGCTTCATCACTTAATCCTTTAGCTTCAAGCTTATTTTTAACAGTTTCAATAGCAGTATTAGCTTCAGTCTCAATATCGTTACATAATTCATTTGAATTTTTCTTATTTGTATTAGCAACATTATTATTACCTGTCACATCACCCATTTCATCTTCCGTAAAATAAATCAACTTTAATTTCTTCTTTCTTAATGGTGATAAAGTCCAACTGTATAATGGATCGTATTTCAAAACATTCAAAATACCACTAATATATTGCTTATTCAATCGTAAAACTCTTAAAACATGTTCACAGCTCTTTCTGAATATACCATTTACACCAGTGATACCCATACCATCAACTAAATCTCTTGTTAATCTAAATGGAACAGTTTCTGGAATTGGTAAAGTTTTACCTTGATCAAAAGCAACACCAAAATCAATATGAATAGGCTCTCCGGATGATTTATCCAGAAGTATATTGTTACAATGTCTATCACCAATACCTAGAACGTAACCAGTGATTGATGTGGTGGCGATACCATTGGAATATAGAACTCTTGAATCAAACCATAAGTCTGGTGATGTAAAATTATTGAAGAAAAATCCTCTTAAATTTGGTAACACTTTCTTACAAATATCTTTGTATACTTGATAACGAACCGCTTTTGATTGAGTCTGAACTTCTTTCATTTTGAGTCTTGCTTCATTTATATCCAACTCATCATTAACGTGCATTGACTTTAAAATGTCAATTAATGGCACTGAGTTAGGTACAAATTCCAATACTCCTGATGTTGGTCCAAGTGGTAACACATTGTAAACTCGTATTCTCAAATCTCTTTTACGAGTTTCTATATCTTTCCATAATATATTATTCACTTTTTCAAATACTTGTTTCATAATTGAATCTTGTCTTAAATCATCTGGTGCTTTCAGCAACATCTTTTGGTTCTCTCCATTGGATAAAATAAGTTTCATAATCTTCGGATGACTTACTCCGGATGCAGCAATTGTTATTTGTTCATTGATATTTCTTATTATAGGTAATTCACTTGCTTTATAAGACCCAGTTTTTTTCACTGGTATACTTTTGACAGGTGATGGTAAGTTTAGCAAAGGTAGTGAATCTAACCACCATTTTCCATTTGGCACTTTAGATATTGATATCTTTTTCGTATTCTTCAATTTAGATGCGGCAACTACCACTGCGTTATTAGCAAATGAATCAACAGATTCTAAGATGCCCATAATGTTTTCAACATTAAAATTATGCTCTAAGGCTTTGAGTTGAAGCCAGATTTTTTCAGAAACCCTACCCCTGGATAGAGCAGCAGAGTCATCAGACTCTTTTTTTGTCATTATTAATGATTTTAGTAGATATAGAATATGGAATGGATGTGAAAGTGATATGTTAACAATCAATTTTCGGAGAAGAATTTGGAAGTTTGTTTCTTCATCGAGTAACTTTGATACTAATTGATTACACCAAGGAACAAAATTAAACATTTGTAATCTTAGAATTTCATCTTCTCCAATGTTGATATCATTATGCTCAATCCACAAAGAGCAAAATCTGTCAATATCATTTTCACTAAATTCATGGTTCCCAAACTCAATTGATTTGAAATAGAAATGAACAGCCTTTTCAATGTAGTTATTGTTTTCAAGTTTATATGCCTGTAATTCCTTTATATGAGCTTTATGTCTAATTTGGAGACGATTTAAATCTTGTAATGCGTATCTTTTCTTTTCCTTATCAACTTCTTCTTTTATGAACTTCTTAATCGATCTTATATCTTTTTCGATCATTTTAATATTACTAGAAACTTTGTCAATTGATGTGTCTTCAGCATATCTAGAAATTTGGTCATCACAAAATTTTGCCATTATATGGTATGTCAATCCTAAATCTTCCGAAATATCAGTTTTTGAGATATGTTTAAGGCTTTCTTCATTCGGAACAATATAATTTGACATGATCATAGAAGAGGTTTCTTGTTTACACTCATCGCACCATTTTGCAATAGTAGAAATAATAAGCTCTTTACTTATTCTGGCATAACCTTCATTCGTATCTGGACTATTATCGTCTGAGATTGTCTGTGTATTTTCCACTTCGATAATATTCTTCAAAGTTTCAATTGGAAATCTAGTATCAGATTGTTGAGTCCAAAATGCATTTGCCAAATTAAACTTTGCTATTTTATCCACATAAATATTTTTGCTATTATATCTATTTTGAGAAATTTGATTCAATAAGACAGAGGAATTAATTGCTTTTTGAGTCACTCCATTATCTGTCATAATCTTATTGTAAATATGAAGCTCGTTAATAATCCCAATATAACACTTAGTATCACTCAAATCAAAATGTTTTATATGATTGTTGGGCCCGTACTTATTCATCAACTCAAAAACTGATCGTCTACTCAACAATATATTTTCAAAATCAGAAACAGTTGCATTTCTAAACCATATACTGGACAGTTTGCATTTCTCCATAAATTCTTCGAACTCTGAATTTTCAAGTAAAGTAATCTCCTCGACCGTATTGCATATACTTAAAGTACGCAACCATGATTTCATCCTGTCAACTTTGGAAGCATCTCCTCTTCCAAATTTATTTATATCGACATTTACAAGTTTCTCAATTGCATAATGACATACGTCTTTTGATTCATTTGGGTGTTCCTTTACTTGTTTTAATACAGAGTAGATACATTTATTTTCACTTAAACCATTATCAACTACAGGGATGTCCCATTGATTCAATTTCCACATTTGTTCATATAATAGATCTTTATTTGATGACGTTTCATTGAAGGTGTCCCCATTTTGTGAGTACTCGCTCAATATATTAGAAATACCTGACCAACCCACTGTCATCATTCCATCAGCGATATCTGTAATAGCATCATACCCATTTCTGTTATTTAATACAAGTTTAGAATCAAAAATAGCATTGTTAAACATCATTTCACCACTTTTAATATCATTGTACTTCAATATTTCCAATCCGTAACTCATCTCTGGCACGATAGGTAGACCAAACATTAAATCACTATTTTCAATTCCTGAATACGTTCTTTTTAAATAGTTGTAATAAGCTGGTTTGTGTAATAGATTTTTTACATTTATTATATCTATAGTTGTGTAGTAGTCCTCGTACAACATTAAAGCACTCTTGTTTCTGTTGATTGACAAGGCAGCCTCGCAAATTTGATCAATGTAGAATTGTTTGTATATGCTCATAAATTTCGTGTTACCTGCTTTAGCTCCAAGCCTAATCAATAGAACTAATTCAACAAATATTTCAATGGCTTCTTTAGGAACTTTTTTTAAATTTTCTTTGAAAAATCTATCAATCATGAAAACAATCAGTGTGCCACGTCTAGTAGTTTGGGTCTCTATGTAGTAAAGAATTAACGGACAAAAACATTTGATAGCAAAAGATGGAGAATGACAAATATAATTTGCAAGAAGAACAATAATTGATGACTGTGAAGATAATTCACTGATAATGGAAAACAATATTTCAGTAATCCATGTCTCAGTTTTACATGTACATATCTTGGTGGAAAATCCGTTCAATGCTGTCTCTAATGTACCTTTGTAGTAACTAACAGTATTGTCTTCTACTTGATCAATTGAAAGAGAGCATACATAATTGCCCATTGGAAATATGAATTCTTCAAATGAAGCAAACAGGCTATCATATGAAATAAATGAAGAGACACTTTCTGCTTGATTATTGTATCTGTTCAAAATAACACCAATAATTGAATCAACACAATATGTATTCTGAAGGGGAGCATTAGGAAGTTCTGCTAGCAAAAGCTTAAAAATGATATCCATAGATTTTACCTCATCATTGAAATTTAGGGGAATACTTCCGCTCAATAGTGTATTTCCGAATTCAAATGTTGGAATTTTGGGATAGTTTCCTGTATTTCCATAATAAACACCAAAGCATTTTCCTATCCATAGAGAAAATGGTTTCGATAAAATTTCTGAGTACTCAAGCTTAACTCTATAGATATTGTCAATAAATCTGGGTGAAAGTTTCGTTCCATCAATCTTAAATCTTTGTGATTTTACTGCTGAGCTATAATTAAATAATGATGAAATATATTCAATCAAAACATGCGTATTGGTGGTATCATCAAAGGAATTATTCACAAAACTCACAAAATCCGGTAAAGGAAAGCCGTCTTTATTTTGTATTATTTCAATTCCATACTTAAAACATTCATCATACGTACCCAGTTTAACTTTACCTTTCAATTCTATAACACACCTTTTTAACTCAATAATATTAATAGATTTTTCATCTCCAAACAATGCACCTAAAAGTGAAGCCCATATTGGTATTGAATTGATAGATTTTATATTTTCATTCTTCTCAAGCATGACACGTAAAATTAACGAAACTTCATCTTTTATACTTTGATCTTTGAGCAGCGGAGTCAAAGAGTTGGTAAGTACTTCACATATGTGTCTATTTTTTATTCCATTTGGAGCAATGGTAAGTAATAGTTTCAACTTTCTCAAGCATACTATCTTTTCAACTACTAGAATGGAGGAAGATATTAAAAGCAATAATCTCGATGTTAGGTGATATACTAACTGTACTGTCCAAATTTCTTCAACTTTACACATATTGGCAAAATGTAAAAGCAAACTAATACACGATTTAGGATCAATTTGAATTTCATATTCATTTAAAAATGACAACACTTTTGCATCAGCTGAAAATAAATCCATCCCGGTAATGTTCAAACCCTGTGAAGATATGGATTTGATTATTTCACCTTCTGAAGAACAGTCACAAAACCTAAATAACTGGAAAGCAATCAACATAAATTGTTCTCTTAATGTCAATTTCAATGTTTTTGCAGATGAAAAGAAGTTCTCCAAAGTTTTGAACAATTTGTTTTTAACACCACCATTTGTCCATGCCAATGTAATTGATAATGGTATTGAATCACTCACAATTGAGGTCGGTTTAAAATCAGTAATTTTTGAGATAGTATCAATAACTTCAACATGATTATATGCCAGTGACAAAGCTGTAATTTCCTTGTACATTTTAAGGATGAAATCTTCTAGGTGTTTAAACTCAAATAGCATAAAGGGGAACTTTTCAATTGGAAACTCAAAACTCTCCCAGCATTTTATAAAAACTTCTTTATAATTCCAAAATAAATGATATGCAGATTTGATATTGTTGAGCGTTGTGATTTGATCTATAGCATATTGAAGAAATGAGAATATGTTTTCATATTGTGAAAGTTCCAACAAGTTGCTAGTGGTGGCAATAATAAGAGTTTCTGCTGAAAGTGAAATTTTAGTCATAAATAGACAAAATGTTGCAGATGATTCGATTGAAAACTGTGGACGATGAAATGATTTCACAAATTTCGAATAGATGTCTAGCTTATCTTCATTATTTTTCACCAAATCTCTTATAGATTCAAAAGTTTTAAATTTGAAAGAATTGTTCATTAAAGAAAACCAGCTCTCGAGATTTGCAAGTATTTTCGTTTTATCGAATGTAGCACAATTATCTTCCATCTTGATTAGTAGTTGAATACATAACTTGAAAAATTCCAACAATGATTTTTCAGAATGTAGCATACGTTTTTCCATCAAGTTTATGAAGAAATCGTAAACTGCCTTACCGTCAGATTCAATTCCTTTTTTTGAGCTAATCCACACTTTAGCAAGAAGACTGAATAATTTTGAAATCAAAAATAGAGAGCATTCATAAGTTTTAGTCATATGATCTTCAAGTAAAGTGGTGATATCAGCGAATAATAGATCAATAACGTCTTCATTGAGAACACTGTTGGTACACTCAATCATTTTCAAGACTTCATATTGGCCAGCCAAAAACTTTTCCTTCGATCTAATTTTTGATATAAACTTAATAGCTGTCTCAAATGATAAATGGATATCCATGGTTGCAAATGCTTGTTTCAATATATAACGGGTTGCTTTTTGTTCCAATGTTGAACTCTTATAGTAAAGATTTACTCTGTTATATATAGAGTAGTCCGGAAAACTACTAAAGCTCTGTTGTCTCGTAATTGGTACAAATGAGTCAAAAAAATCATCTTCTCTTTTAGAACGTGAACGAAGATCTCCGGTGTTCAAAACAAGTAAAGTTATTTCCATAATCTTGTTAATAGATATGATTTTTGATATTTTTGTCCACCACGTAAAGTTATCAGCTGGAATATAATCAATGATATCAAAATATTCAACTAAGTACTTACTAAAACTATTACTAGATATGAAATTATTGAATTTCTCTTTAATCAATCCAAGCAATAAATCAATGGAATGTACAAATTGCAGCTCCTCAGAATCTAATAGTAAGTATGAAGCAATCGCCCACTTCATATTATGAACATTTTCCGTTAGTGATTCCAAAAATTTGCAAAATAACAATCTAGTTTGTGTTCTTTTCTGTTCATTGTACGATAAAATATCTGGTTCAATGATTCTTATATCATCATCAATAGCTTTTGAATTATTGATACTGGTACTTTTCAGTATATAACCCGATAATGTAGATATTTCTTTCAACTCTATAGAAGTTTTTAGTGATTCACCTTTGTATACATACTGAGTATACATTGAATTGATTGGAGATCTTTCTAAATTATTAATTCCAGTAAGCCATGAAATTAGTAAACAGGTCATAATTATGTCATTAAAAGCGGAAATCAGATGCAATTGTGAAAATTTACTATAAAACCAATTTGATACTTTGGATGTGTACAATTGATCATCAAATTCATTTGATGCTGTATGGAATTTTATATTTTTGAATTTAAAAGATTTATATTGTTTGAGTGTTATAATCCAAAACATAACTGATTCTTTCGATAAATTTGCAGGACCATTTATTTCTGAAAGATCAATCACATTTTCATATTGCTGTAAAATTGCTTTATCGAATATAATTGCTTCTTTATTAGTATCAAAATGATACATCGATATATGCGATAAAAATATACATGATGGCTCACACATAATTGGATCTTTCAACAACTCTAGATTATATTTTAATAGCTTACTGAAGGATGGGCTATTGTAAAAACATGGAGTCTTTTTGATATTTGTTTTTCTAGGAAGGTTTCTATAGTTGAATGAAATGCTATAAATAATATTCAATAAAAAAAGAACCCAATACTTTAGTTTTATATCTTGTTTTTCAAATACAGTCATAAGTTTTGATAAAATATCATTGATATTAGTTAAGAGATGTTCTATCAAATTTTGTGAGCATTTCGACTCGGTTGTTGAAGAAATTGAACCAAAGGCTAACAATACAATTTGACAAATCGTCACATCTGAGACTAATTTAAAGTGAGCTCCATCAAACAAAATGGAAATTAATGAATCTATTGGACTGCGGTAATATTGGAGAATTTCAGAAAGTGGAAATGATGGACCAAATTTAACTGATGATAAATGTTGTCGTTTATTTTTAAAAATAGAGGCACTTTCGGGGTAACTTTCATCCAACTTTGATTTAAGTTCGTAAAATTGGATAATCAATTGACTTATTCCAAGACGTAATAACCATGGTGTAGAATTTTGTTCCTTGTTCAAGGAGATATATTTCATATGAAACAGATTCCAATCATTTCTGTCAATTGTTGGGAAAAGATGTAAATTAATAGATTTGTAGGGCAATGATAAATGTTTCTCTAACGAGTTATCAAATAATAAATTTATCAGAATTTCAATTACCTTCGATAAATCGTTCAATGGCTGCAATTTGGTAGTAGTAGAATCCTCCCTTGTACGCTTTTTATTAAACAGTACGGTCTGCTGGAAACTTGAAAGATCTTCATCATCATCAGATAAATGCATACTATCATCGACCTCAGAGGATGCATCAACAATAGCTGAATATACGTCAGAAATTTCAGATTTACTGGATCTGTTTGATATAAGAGCAGACTGATTAATTTCTGGAGTAATTTTTGTTGAAACTATTTCATTTGATTTTGCTTGATTAATTAACAAAATGTATGGTGGAACGATGTTGGCAAACAAAGATAGTTCATGTATCAACCTTCTAGATGTTATAGCTTTGATCTCTAGTAAGAACTTGATTCCAATCTCGTAGAAACTGTAGCAAATATTAACATTTGTAGATGACAAATTCATCAAACATCTATTAATCACTTTAAATATTACAATCAAAGATTCAGATTCTCTTTTACATTCAGAAAATATGTATTTAAAGTATTTATTCAAGAATTGAAGTGTTTTCAAATAATAACCAGCTGCTTTATCATCCGTTGACATTAGAAATAGATTACACGTAGTAAATGATGGGTTCAAAATCTCATGAAATAAATATAGTATTTCAATAATCAAACTTTCATTTTTGGATGATTGGAATACATTTGTGACAAGTAACTCCATACAAAAAAGGCATTTCTCTAAAATCAATTGAATGGTATTCTCAAACAGATGATCTCGAAAACACTGAACTTGAAGCAAATGAATAAGTGATTTTATAAAATTCATAGCTATTGGATCAAATATTTGAACATCAGAATTAGCAGGGGTATAAGTTAAGTTTTTGAGTAATGAATTTATAAGTTTTTCACTTTGTCTTGGTTTGTATAGATTAATAAAATTTTTATTACAATAAATTGAAATTATCAATGATTTTGTTATTGATGACGCTTTGTTTAACCTTATTTCAACCGATGTATTATTATTTGATTTTTCATAAATAGAACGATCAGTTTCAATGTAATAATCTAATGAATTGAGTAACTTGAGTAAACATTCATTATCGAATAGATTAATTGTTGATGATAATGAAAAATTGAAGTTTTCAAGTTGTTGAATTGCTTCAGTTCTATCTCGTATTTTAGATGATAGTAATAATTCTTAAAAAATATCAAGAGTTTAATTCTAAGGTTAGTAACGCGTCATTATAATGATTGGAAGTTGATGAAATACATACCACAAATTGAGTCTAAAGAGTTTCGTACCATGATGATTGACTACTGTTAATCAATTATCTTTCATAAGGGTATCTTGGTTAGCTTTATTGTTGGTTGTAAGAACAAGAAACAAATGAAAATAAGATTTTGAAAGACGTAAGTTTATCGAAAAATTGCTGAGCATTGAAAATATACATGACAAAATTGTTACACCTTATTTTCTTAAAAAAAATTTATTACTGAACTTAGTGATTCTTACTGGTTTGTTACTAGAGCTTCAATCAACTAAAAGAGAAAAACCACTTGGTTAACGAATTAACGAAATTTTTATGCTTGTTATACAAAGATGAAATTATTATCTATTAAAATTTTATAATTATAATTTAAATTTAAATTTAAACAACGACACCAGAGTTTGAAGCAATTCTTGGCCATAAATCAGCACATTCCTTTGCAACTGGACCAGTAATAGCAGAACCTTTCATTTCACCCTTTGGATTAACAATAACACCTGCATTATCTTCAAAGTAAAGGTAGGTACCATCTCTTCTTCTCCATGCCTTTGATTGTCTAACAACAATAGCTGGCATAACTTTCTTTCTTAATTCTGGCTTACCTTTCTTAACAGTTGCCATAACCATATCACCTGCAGAAGCTGCTGGTAATCTGTTTAATCTAGCACCGTTACCCTTAACTGCCATAACGTATAAGTTTCTTGCACCAGAGTTATCAGCACAGTTCATAACTGCACCAACTGGTAATGCAAGCTGTAATAATATAAAAATGGTAATAATTATGTTAGTAATAAGTTTCTAGAATAAGTTGGAAATTGGTAAAGATATTTGATAATTGTGAAAATTATTTATTAACATTATATTTGTAGTGAACATTTGGTAATTGATTTTTCTATCATTAAAATTTGTTTATTATGTTTGATTCTCGTATAATTTCATATTAATCCTTGAATTTGAGTCTAGTGATTTAATGTAGATACTATTATTATTATTATTAAAATTTTAGAAGTTCTCACAATTGACGGATAATTAGGTATATGATTCAAAACTGTTGTAATTGATATAAAACTTATTGCACTTTGTATTGCACTTTCATTCCAGTTTCACTACAATTAATATAATTGTTAACATTAAAATTTTCTCTATTTATCATAATCATATCATTTACTTTGAATTAAAGTCTGGAAAGTAATACTTACTGACATTCTAAATTTAGTACCTTGTGCACCGGAACCAGACATCTTGATATATTAGTATGAATATGTGGTATTCTACCTTTCAGAAGCAAATTCAAAAGTCTATAATAATAAAATCTTCAACCAACATCTTCTTGAAAATTCTCTATACTACAAATATTTTTTTTTTCACCCTCGCTATTCCTCCTCTCCAGTATTTCCTGGCCAGTCACACTGGATTCCCAATGCGGAAAATAAATTTACCATTTTGTGCGTCAGAAACTTTTCTAGGAGAAAATTTGAGGGTTGTTAACCCTTTGTGCGGTCACGTGTGGTAAGTTGTTAATATTTGGGAAAGACTTTATATTATGATTTTATGACTTTGATGATAAGAACTTTTTCATTACAAGACATTCAAACTGAGATTATATTTATAAAAGAAAAGTTATTTAAGAATGGCTACATTATAAATCACAAATTATAAATATTGCTAATAATCGAAAATTTTCTATAAATCGTAATATTCCTGCAGATATTGTTGAACATAACATGCAACTCTTTTATACCTTCTTTCACTATATTTTTGGAAAATTGTTTTGTGATGACTTTCAGCAGATATACAACATTCTTCTAAAACTTTTGCTAATGGAATTAATTGTTCACTAGTATAACCAGTATAATAAACATGTGCTTCAGTCCAATCACCTTTACCTAACATTTTACGTGATAAGAATTGTGCACCTGCAGCTAACCAACTTGGTGGTGATTTAACAAATCTAGCATCCATAATTGTAATTTCAAGGAAATATTTTGCTAGAGTTCTAGTTTCATTATCATAATCATCAGCTTTTGAACCACGTCTTAAGAATGACATAGGGCCTGGCCAACCAAATTCAAATCCCAAAACTTCAACCATAAATCTTTCAGCTTTCAAAAATGCATCTCTTTGAAATTGATTACCAACCATATAAACCATTTGAGAAACTGTTGGTACACGAATTTCCTCATATTTTGCTGCAATAAATAATGCAACTGCACCACAAAGTTGAAATCTTGATAATGATATTTTATTTTTACTTAAAAATCTATCGATTATATTAACTGATAAAAATAATGTTTCGGGTAATAAATTAAATCTTGAATGAAGTTGTACCAGCCAATCAATTAAAGTTGCTCTATGTTCCCATAAAATATCATCTTGAATTTCTTCAATATATCTTGCATTTGGTTTATATTTAATCTCCAATGAATGCAAATAATTGAAAATTCTATTACCATATTCTGCAACCATTGTAACATCATAAGTGTCTTCATCATTTGGATCTAAAGTCTCACGAGAAAACTTAGAATAAACTCTATCAATTTCATTTCTTATACTATCAGTCAAAATTGGTGACAATGGAGTATGTGTAGTTGAATCATCATCTTCATATTCATTTTCATCTTCCTCATCTTCTTCAACTAAATAATCACCATAATAATCAGTTTCAGGTATATAATTTTCTTGGTCATTATTTATATTTGAAGTTTCCATAGCATCATCAACATCCGAAGAAGTTAATGGTGATTCAGTTATAGTATCATGTGATTGATTATCAATTAAAACGGGTATCTTATTTTTAACATTATTATTGTTGTTGTTGTTATTATTATTGTTATTGATAATATTATGATGGTTTTGATTATATTGTTGATTAATATTTTGATTAATGTGGTGTTGATTAAATGAATTTAATGTACTTTCTGGGACAACACCCAATACCGTACGTGTTCTAACATTATTATTAGTATTTTGAGAAGATTGAGTTGATAAGTTTGATGATGATGAATCATTATTGTTTGATCTATGATTATTATTTGTTTCATTATTTGATGATTTTGATTTTAGAATTTGATTATTATTTTCATCATTAGTATTTTGTGATTGGGATCTAGTGGAAGCTCTTCTAAGCATTTTTTTTATTTGATTTTGTTAATTATTGGATTAGTAAAAAAATATACGAATTGAATGAAATAAGTTAAGTGAAGTAAAGTAAAGTAAAATGAAGTTAATTTAAGATAAATAAAATATTTATTTTATGTATAACTTCCGTTTTTCTCTAAAATGATATAATAACCTCTTGAATGGATTAATATTATGTCTATGTTAAAAAAAAGATTTCTGTGATGAGTAGTTATTTAACTTGAAAATGTGATAAGTAACTTTTCTATTGAAATTTTAGTAAGTAAACAAACTGATTATTATTTGTTTTGTAGTATATACTTTTGATGATTTAAAGGAGCGTGGGGTATAGATAGTTTTAGTATTGATTAATTATAGTAGATAACTTGATGGAGGGATATAGTAAAGAAATCAATAACAAAACAATGATAATAATAATAAAAGTTGTTTATACTTAGATGAAGATAGTAAAAAAAAGAAAGTGAATTAACTAGCTAAGAAACACCTGAAAAGCAGACGTGAATTGATATTATAAAAAAACAGAGAGAGAAGGATTAATGATAATATTCAGAAGGATAGAGTTATTAGAATAATAATCAAAACAAAAACAAATAGGTAAAAGCAAACTGAATTGGAATTGAACAATAGACATCAAAGTTGAAATATAAACATTGGGTATTTTCCAGTGTTTACAATTGCCCTGAAAGGGAAAGTCCAAATTATCGCGTTTGGCTCTAAATTTCCGAAAACAAAACTGGTGTTGTAATCTTTAAATTTCCGATTATGTAATATTAATACATGAAAATTTAATGAGAATGAAAAATTATTTTTTTTTGGCTTCTCGATTAGGAATCTTAAATTAATTTTTTTTTTTTTTTTTGATTATAATCTTCAATCTTAATGATTTGAAATTTTTATTTGCTTTGACAATTACAATAATAAATATCAATGACTTTTGTTGATAGAAAGAAATACATTCAAGAAGGTGATCTAGTTCTAGTTTATGTCTCACGTACTCTCATTAAACCTGTTTATGTTAAAAGTGGTGAACATTTCAATACTAGATTCGGTTCATTCCCTCATGATTCAATGATTGGTCTTGAATTCGGTTCTCAAATAACAACTCCAAAAGATCGTGGATTTGTATATCTTTTACAACCAACTCCTGAACTTTGGACAATGTCTTTACCTCATAGAACTCAAATTGTTTATACTCCAGATTCTTCCTATATTTTACAACGTTTAAATGTTAATGTTGGTTCTAAAGTTATTGAAGCAGGTACAGGATCAGGATCTTTTACTCATGCGTTTGCAAGATCAGTGAATGAAGAGGGTAAGCTATATACTTTCGAATTCCATGAAACAAGATATTTAAAGGCAAAAGAAGAATTCACAAAACATGGTTTAAATAATTTAATTATAACGCATAGAGATGTTTGTGAAAATGGTTTTGAAATTGAAAATATGGATTTAGATGCTGATACTGTTTTTCTTGATCTACCTGCTCCTTGGAGTGCAATACCCAAATTAACTAATGTAATTACCAAAAATCGTACAGTTGGAATTTGTTGTTTCTCTCCTTGTTTTGAACAAGTTGTTAAAACTGTTGAAACTTTACAAGATGAAGGGTGGTTAGATATTGAATTAACTGAAGTACAGGGTAGATTATTTGAATCTCATAAAGCAATGAAAAGAGAAGTTGATGATGCTGTTAAACGTTTACAATTTGTTAAAGAAAAACAACGTGAAGGTCTTGAGTTAATTAAAGCTGGTAAACATCCAAGAAAGGAAGCTGAAAAAGATTATGGTTTTAATCCTTTCGGTAAGGGTAAACGTATAATTGAAGGTGAAGATGGTTATGAGTGGATGAATGTTTCAAGACTTGAACATGAAGTTAAAACTCATACATCTTATTTACTTTTTGCTAAAAAATTACCTCATTATGCAATAAAGGTTAATAGTAATACTAATAATACATCTAAAACTATTTAATTATTATCTTGATATGTATAAGTTTATAGAATTTTCATAAGACTACCATAGTTAATTTTGAAGATCAAAGACAGTAATAGTGAAATTTCACTAACTGCGCATTAGCATGAAATTTTAACACAAGAATTAATTTATTAAACCCTTGCAGGTCACTCTGTATCCTAAGTATAATACGTTTTTTTAAGAGAGAACGATCAATTAACAATCCAATAATGATAGTCAACTCACTGAAATATTCAAGCTTTTTTCTCACAAAAGCAAAAACGAACTCATCCTTATTAAAAAGCTATCCCAGTAGTTACCGATTCATGTCTTCGATCTCCAACTCAAAAGATTCAAAATTAAACTATACCCTATTACACAATCATCCATCGTATATACCCAAGACTACTGTATTTGATAAATTTAGAACCATCATTAGTCATAGAAATTTTAGTTCACAAAATCATCTTTTATCATATTATCGTGATCCTAAAAGTTCAATTGTTGGAGATGGTATTATAAGTAGATTATGGTCTCGTATTCCTGATAGTATTAAACTGATCAGTTTAATTGGAGGTTCAGCTTATTTAGTTATCTTTGTTGCAGTTCCAATATTAGTTATGGTTTTACCTCCATTGATTATTGGAGGATGGTTATTTTTTCGTATAAATAAATATTTTAGAGAAAAGGAGATGAAGAGAAGATGGGAAAGTATTGAAAACTCAACATTAATATATTATCCGAAAAATTTATCCAAAAGTCCATTATTTGTTCCACCACCTGACCAGATCAATAATGAATTAGCAAATTTTGAAATTAATAGAATAATTGATGCATTCTGGTCAAATGAACAAAATATTAATGATTACTTTAAAATTAAAAATATTGATGATTTAGCATTAGGTACTTTGGAAGCAATTCAATATTCCTATAATAATTCAAGTGTTTTATTTGCTGATGATTTTAAAATGATGGTTATACAACAAAGACCATTATATGATAGATTAATTGAGAAAGAACTTGCTAATGTTACATTAACTTTGAAATGTTTGGATAAACCAATGTATGAAGATACTGATCCAAGTGCAAACATTGGTAAAAGTTTGGTTGAAATTGAGATTGTACCAACTAAACTGTTTGCTAAACCATTTGTATTAAATACACCATCTGTTAGTACAAAACATCGTGGTGACGACAATGATACATTTGATGGTAATGATGATGATTCAGATTTTGATGGAATTATTGATGTTAAGGGTAAAACTAAAATCTTATAATATTCAATTTTTTATTAATTTATAAATCTATTTAGACTTTACAATAATTAGTATGAAATTATAACACCTACATTTAGATATATATTTTTTAAAAAACTGTATCATAATAAATATAGATCTACTCTGTTGTTCTTGGTTTATTCTTTTCAGCTTCAGCTGCCTTTTCATCTTCAATTTCTTTCACTATAACTTCTATCTCTTCATTTGTCATTGATCTTGGATCAATACCTGGTTTCATAACACATATTTCAATATTTTTTGCACCAGTTTGAACAACCTCTAATAATGCTTTAATTGCTAATTTTATTGTTTCACTCTCATTTAATAATTCATCCTTTGGATAATTTTTTTCTAAAAATTCTCTAACAGTTTTACTATTTTTCCCAATTGATTGAGCTTTCCATGCAGAATATATTCCTGATGGTTCAGTTTGATACAATTTTGGGATTTTATCATTCTCATCAAAACCTGCAATTAAAGTTGAAATACCGAAAGGTCTTGCACCACCACTTTGTGTATATTTTTGTTGAATACCTGCAACATATCTAGTTAGATATTCAACACTAACTGGATCTTCTAATGTTAACTTATGTGATTGTGCTTCAACTCTTGCTTTATCAATTAAAATTCTTGCATCAGCATTTAAACCTGCAAATGCAAGTTGTACATGATAATCAATTTTATTTATCTTTGTTGGTGTGACTCTTGGATCTTGTAATTTTAATGTAGTTCTTCTCTCGCATGCAAGTACAACAGTTTCTTCACCTTTAACACCAACTGCACATGTACCTCTCTTAACTGCTTCCAGTGCATATTCTACTTGGAAAACATGACCATCAGGACTATTTTAAATTAATATGTTAGTAAAACGATCTATATGAACAACTATTCGATTTAATACATACCTAAAAATTGACAATGCACTATCGTAACCACTCATTATTGCGTTCTTTGTTGTATAAAATGATAAAAACTAGAGTATTTGCCTTCAAGTATATTGAAAAGCTTGAAATAGAAATCATCATGAATTTAGAGAGTTTCTTCGCACTGTCTTTTTTTTAGAAGTAGTGGCTAAGAAAAAGAGTAACTTAAACTGGGACCTTAATCTTTGATTTTTTTTTCTTAAAACCTGTAGGGGATATGACAGATATTCCTGGTAATAAGTCATGTAAAGGTGATTCTGGTATTGGTAAAAAACAAAAGCAAAAGGGTAAAGGTAAAGGAATGAAGATTCCAACAAATATACCTAAAAAGGACCATTTTCAAAGAGTTACTTACTTATACAAACTTGGACATATTATGTCATTAAAAAGTAATAATAATAAAACTCATGATACATTATCAAGAAGTTATTTAAATCACATGGATTTAGTTAGTAAAAAAGCAGTTTTAAAATTACATCCAGATATCAAACGAACTATTTGTAAGAAATGTTCAAGATTTCAAAATATTGGATTAAATAGTTCATTACGAATACGTAATAATTCTAAAAAACAATTAGATAAATGTGATATTTTAGAGCTTGAATGTAACTGTAAAGAGATAAAGAGATTTCCTATTGGTAGTAATCCAGAATATGAATTATTCAGTGAACGACAGGATAGATTATTTGAAATGGAATCAAAATCAAAATAATTTTCATTAATGTACAAAGTAGTTGAAATAATATAATTTATATAATTATGTATTATACGAAAGCACCATATTCTAATATTTTAACGGCATCCTCTTTCTTTTTATTCTTTTCATCTCTTATATTCTTTTTAAATCTATTATAAGCATCAATAAAATCAATTCTTTCCCAACCAATTAATGATTTATCTTCAATATCAATATCTAAATCACCAATCATTCTTAAATTTTCACCCCTAATAACATAAATTTGAGGTTTTAAACTTTCACCATATTGTTTAGTTTCAGGGAAATAAACTCTTTCAACACCATCATGAATAACTAAATTACCAAATTGATCAAAAGTTCTAAGAACTCCAATAATTGAGCGTCCACCTATCAAAACTGCATTAACTTTTCTATCTACAAATCCAATAATGGCAGCAGCTGTGGTAAATGGGTATGATTGTAAATATATGTCTTCTTGGAACATATTGTTTGAACTTGGTTAAAGGAAGAACCTAAAGTATCAGAATTTAGAATCGTCATGAAGATTGAATTTTGCGCATGATTGAAAAATACAGAAATTCTTAATATTTTAAGTATAATACAATGGATTAAATATCGATTATTATACTTCATCGTAGCAATTTAATAGAGGTTTATTTTATTTACAAAGAGAATATATATTATAAGTATAATTAATGTAGTGAAAAGATATCATTTAATTATTTAAAGAAATTCATTTGCCTTTCTTCTATATTCATTACAATCTCTTAACCATTGTCTATAATCTTTTAATGAACCAATTTTTTCACCATAATAATCAGGAACTGGATTATTCATACTTTGTCTTGAAGCATCAACTCTCATTTTAGCAATATGTTTAAGGAATAATTTTTGTTTAATTTTGAAAACTGGCATTGATTTTCTATTTAAAATTGCAAATAATGGATCACCAATAATTGATGGACCGAAAAGGAAACCTGCAAAACCTGTACATAAAATTGCACCAATATAACAAGTGAAAATATCTAATCCAAAGAAAGTTTCAGTTGGATCAATTTCAACTTGTGATAAATATGAAAATGATCCTAACATTGTTAAAATTGCTGCAGCTATTGATCCAATACCACCAAGGCGTCTTTGTTGTTTACGTAAAGCTAAGAATTGTTCCCAAGTCATTTTACTTGCAATTTCAGCTTCTTGTGGTGTTGGTTCATAATCTTTCTTTGTTGAAGTTGAATTAAAACGTTTATTAAAAGAATGCAAAAATAATGAATTTGAAGATTTTAATGAATTTGATAGTGTCGAAGTTCTGGAAAATGTATTAAGTTGACGAAGTCCAAGACCAAGTCTAAGGCCCATAGTTCTAGTTGCAAACATTGTTGTGTGTATGTGTGTATAGGAACTGACAATAAGAAAAGACGTAAAATTACATGTTAAATTTAGGGAGAGAGATCGTATATATACACCGTGGGAAGTTTTTTAAAAAAAAATGAGATTCCCTATTTTTTAGTTTTACGTAAGCAAAATTTTAGTGG
>JAJMAS010000042.1:37636-60432 GCA_030565065.1 Pichia cephalocereana | reverse complement strand
ACTTCGCGGCACTTCATGGGCCACTTCCTTGCATTCCACCAGCTCAGTAAACCGTTCGGTCTGTTCAGTACCTCTGACCTGGACCACTACTTTCGATAACAAGCATGATTTAGAAAGAGTACATCACGTGACATTAAGATACAACAACCCGAGTGTTAAAACCTTTTTCCAAACCTCAAAACAGCACCGTGGCGCAGTGGAAGCGCGCAGGGCTCATAACCCTGATGTCGTTGGATCGAAACCAACCGGTGCTAAATATTTTTATCATTTCAAAGTTTAATAATATTGAGTCATACCACTTCACTGTATATTATTTTTATCACTATAATATAATACAACACTACACTACTACTAATAGACTATAATACAATGTAATAAACTCTATTACTATAAGGTAATAACCTACACTTAATGATAAAAATAATAATAACAGTCATAAGTTGTTAAAAATAAATAATTTTTCTCTTCATTGAAAACTGCGTATTTCTTATTCCGATGTCTTCCCTTTAATTGAAGAGTCTATTGTAACAGCTGTTAGAATATATACCTTTCTTTAAAGAGATTGTATTATTTTATATTTGATATCAATTGAGTTACTCAACATATATCTTAGGACCTGTTAACTTCTTTTAACTCATATTATCTTATCATATCTTAACGCAATTCATTTATTCAAGTTAATCACTTACTATTATAATAACTATTACAACGCCCCCCTTGTAAATAAGTTTTTTTCCAAAGAATTTCATATTATCACATAGATAGCAAATATTAGAGTTATATCTAAAGATTATACAAATATAATACCCATCCATCATTATTAAATCCTTCATTATATTGAAAAACTATTTCAAATTACTATTAGAATAAATTACTAGAATATAAATTATTATAACACACACTTTTACAATGTCTGAATATTTAGTTAAAGATGTTACAAGTAATACATCAGGAATTACTCGTCCCATGTTTGTTCAAGAAATAACTAAAATTGGTGAAGGTGCATTCGGTACTGTCTTACAAGCAAATTTGAAAAATGCATTATCTGAACCTAATAGCCCTCAAGATATATGGATTGGCCCATTTGCAATTAAAAAAGTACCTGCTCAAACTGAATATAAATCAAGAGAACTACAAATTCTAAAACAAACTAATCATCCAAATATTGTGGCTTTAAAATATTATTATAATTACCCTAATAAGGATGATAACAATAGAATTTATCAACATTTAGCAATGGAATGTTTACCTTGTAATTTACAAAGTGAAATTAAAAGATATTACCTTAATAAATCAACATTACCTGAAACTCATATTAAAATCTTTACTTTCCAAATAGCTAGAGCAATGAATTATTTACATTCATTTCAAATATGTCATAGAGATATTAAACCTTCAAATATTTTAATAAATCCTGAAAATTTATTATTAAAAATTTGTGATTTTGGTTCTGCAAAAGTTTTAGAACCAAATCAACCTTCAGTTTCTTATATTTGTTCAAGATATTATAGAGCTCCAGAATTAATTGTTGGTTGTTGTATATATACAACAAAAATTGATATTTGGGGATTAGGTTGTGTAATGGGTGAAATGTATATGGGTAAACCAGTTTTCCAAGGTCAAGAACCAATGTTACAATTAAGAGAAATTACTAAATTATTAGGTCCTCCAAGTGATGAATTTATTTATACTTCAAATCCTCAATATAATGGTCCATTATATTCTCATAAAATTTATAATTCAACAATTGATGTTAGATTTCAAAAAGTTTTCAATAATGCAAATTTAGATGCAATAGATTTATTAATGAAAGTTTTAGTTTATTCACCAATTGAAAGATTTAATCCTTCACAAATAATGTCACATAAATATTTTGATGAAATTAAATCAGTTAAATTTAATGTTAAATCAAGATTATCAAATGATCCAATTAAAGTTGATAGTTTATTATTTAATTTTAGTGATTATGAATTGAAAACTTTTGGTAAATTAATTAATGATATTTTACCAAGATCTTAATTATAATAAATAATAAATAATTAATAATTAATAATAATTAATAATAATGAATGTTATACTAGACTTTTTGTTTTACTCTTCTATACTTTACTTTACTTTACTTTATCACTCCACTTTATCACCATTTATTTTTTCTTATATAGTTCTAATTCTTAATGATTAATATAACGACATTCATATACACACTTATACCTATAAAGCTAATGAATTATCTTCTTCAATTGTTGAAACAATCCATAAAATAACACAACTTAACATAACACAAAAATTAGCACCAACATTCTCTGTACCCATTTTAACAGTTGGGAATTCTGTAAAACCCTTAATTAAAAATTTCAAAACTAAAACTAAAACACTACCATTAAATCCAACAGCTAATAAACTAAATCCAATAAATAAAACAATTCTAGCTTGCCATTGTAATTGTGATAAATTTGAACCGAAACCCATACTATTATTTGAATTAATTAATTGAACTTTATCTAATGAATTAACCACAATCATACCAAATGTTGAGCAAATGAATGGTATCCAATCAATAAATGTAACATGAACAATTGATGCATTAATTGTTTTACTAAATAATGATGCATCAATCATTAACCATAATCCAAGTGAATATAAAATACCTGAAATATACATTGTAATTGATTTTAATGAATGTTGATTAACATGAAATGGTAATGAAAATTTAAATAATCGACCTCCTTCTGACATTGTTTATATTATATATATATATATATATAGTTACTTATTTATTAATTGATCTATACTGATATATATCCAAAAAAAAAGAATGGTTGTTAATTGTTATATTATATATAAAAAGCCTGTAATTTAATCTTGATAGTGATGATTGATTATACGCACTTTAATAATTTTCTAAGTTCTTACATCACTTTCAAGTTCTTTCAACCAAAATGGAATAAATTCCCAATTTTCAGGTTCAATTACTCCATTAAATGCCAATGTACCCATAACAAGTAATAAAAATCCATTTAATTGTAATAAATGTAAACTTTCCCATCCAATTATCATTGAAATTATCCAAACTAATAATGTACGACATGTATCAATTGTTGATCTTGAAGTTGCACTTAATGAATAAGTTAATGTAATACCACAAAAATTGAAAACTGAAATTGAAATCATAATCATAAATGATGTATAAAGTACAATTTTATTATCAAACATTTGTTTAAATGACTCAATTATATCAAAATATCCCTTACCGTTAATTAAATATCCAATAATCATACCTAATAATGTAACTAATGTACCATAAGTACCTTCATATCCTACAACTTCCATTGGTTCAACATTCAAATATGTTAAAATATGTTCTTCAACGACAAATTGTACAGCTTGAATTGTAATACCTGAAAAAATTAATATCATACCAACAATAATATCGAATGATTGTGTATCATCACCCATCAATGATACATTTCTTTTCTGATCTTCAAGATACCCACTAAATCCAACCAAGAAAACACCAGAGAAAACAATAAATAAACTAATCCATTCAAGTTTTGTAATTCTCTTTTTCAAAAACATAACACTAAATAATCCAACAATTAAAATAACTGAACCTCTAGTCATTTGATAAATTGAAACAGGTGTATAAATTAATCCAACATTCATTAATGTTGTACCTAATAGATCACATGTTGATGGAATAGATAAAATTTTTGAATCTTTCCATGTTGGTTTCCTCTTAGTTGATGTAATATCAGGTAAAAGTGAAACTGTATCATTATTAATAATTTTATTCCTTTTCATAAAATAAAATGGTATCCAACATAACATTTCACCTATAAACATTTGTAATGTTTGTAAAACTGGTTGATCAAAATAAACTGCTCTTAATGGATCATTACAATGTTTAACACATTGCATATCTTGATATTTGGTAAATATGGAATTTAATGAACCAAATACTATAGTTCCTAAAACTATTATTAATATCTATATCATAACTAATGTTAGTATATCTTCTCTATAAACCCTAAACACATATTCATTCACACATACTGCATACTTCATCGTTGATCTCAAAAGAAAGAACCATGCATCCACTTATCAATTTATCAATTTGGTATTTTTTTCCCACACGACACGAACAAGGCCACTTGTTTTCTGATCGTTTCTTGCTTTCTTTTTGGTATATCTGACCAATGTCGCCATCTAGATTAAACAATGTGACGTATTCTCCATTACTGCTTCAGTATTTAATAAATGCAATGGAATCTTATGTAGGAATTGATGTAGATATTGATTATCAACAAGAAGATGATGAAAATCATCACAATTTAAAAGATTTAAAACATTGTTTTGTTTGTAATGTACATAATTCAAATGTAAATTCTAAACACAAATCACCAAATCGTACATACTCTAATGTAAATTCAATTTTAAATAGCCGTAGAGTAGATTCAATTGATTGTCATGAAGAAAGTAAAAAATTTATACTTATTATACAACCTTTAAAAAATGATAATGAAAACCCATTATCGGATGAAACTAGAATACCATTCACTGCATTTGCTAGTACTTTCCAAAGTTATGATCCTCAAACATTTGATGTTAAAGATCCATACTTTATCAGTATAAATCTAAGTGGGTATTATAGTACTCTAAAAGAAAACATAGAAGTTGACAGTTCAGTTAATTTCCCAAGTATTGAAGTAAAGAATAACTCAATTTTGAATATTTCAATTATTAACAACAAAAACCATATTGTAATGAATTGGAAAGAACAAATAACAGGTCCCAAAGTTAATTTAGAAAGAATATATGTTAGATACACAAGATGGATTAATAAACATTGGGATGTACCTTACTCATTCGAATTCTTGGAAATACTTGATAAGTATCAATTTTTGAAAAGTCAAATTGAGTTATGTTTTATAAATTATCAATCAAGAATTTTCTTAGTAGATTCAATTAGAATAGCATTCCCCATATATGAAAAAAAGTTTGAATATAATGCAAAATTGTCTTTGAAAAATACATTTTATGAAACTGAAAAATTGGTTATCGAAATGGGTGATCCTCAAAATACTTTAATTGGATGTATTAATTGTATAAAAGGTGATTATAGATTAACTCCATTATTTAAATAATCATCACATATACATTTCAGTAAATGGTTTCTTACCAGTAAATGCTTTATCACAATCTTTAGCAACACATTTAATAGGTGCCCAAAGTGATGATTTGCGTAAATCTTTCTCTTCCTTTGTCATATTCTCATAATTACCTAAATCTATCTTAATTTTAGCCTTTTCGGTACGACGTTCCTTAACATTCATACCTTTAAATCTAACAATATTTTTAACACATCTACCACAATAAATATGCCCACAATTACTAAAATAAACTTTCTTCGATAAATCAATTTCAACAGGTGAATATCTATCATTGAAATTCCATGGTAATCTAAATCCTTCATCTATTAAATCTGTAATATCTTTCTCTTCAGTTATTTCATCTTTACCATTTTTTTCTTCATACATTTTCGGTATACCTTCAACTAATGAAACTCCACATAATACACAAACATCATTATGAGATTCATCACCAAAATCATTACTATATTCATTTTTATATTGTTCCTTAACTTGTGCAATTTTAGATCTTTTAATCCTTTCAGCATTTGCAATTTTACTTCTTGATAAAACTCTCTCTTCCTCTCTATGCTCATCTCTTGCTTGAATAATTCTCATGATGTTTGCAGGTATGTCCTCACTACTATTAAAAGAATTCGTATAATTATCTAAAAATCTTTGTGATGAATCAGTTTCAAGTATTGTATGAGCATCAAATGGTCCAATTGTTTCAAATGATAGCATATCATTATTAAAATTATAATTACTTCTCATTGATAATGCTTGTAAAATTCTAAAATCTTCAGAATTAGAAAATGATGATTGACTACTTGTTTGATCATGTGTTAATCTTGGTCTAACATTTCTTTCATTATTACTATTACTATTATTACTACTATTATCTGAATCTAATGATCTTCTTCTTCGGTTTCTTAAACTAATTCTATCTGCAACTGTTGCACCACCAACTCTTCTTCTTGTATTTGCTGAAGCTGCTGCATCTCTAGCTCTTCTATTTGCTTCACGTTGAATTTGTCTTAATCTTTCTTGATTTCTAGTTGTATCATGATCAATTCTCATAAAACTTGAAAAATTTCTTAAAGCTGATGCATTTGGTGGTAATGGTTGTTGATTTCCTAATGTCATTGAATATCTACCACCACCTCTCCTTGTTTCATTTGGTGAATCAACAGGTACAAATAATGATCCCATTGGGGTATATAACTGGAAACCAGGAGAGTTTAAATTTGATGTTGAATTAGGATTATCAATTGATGATAATATTTCAACATCAGGAGCTTGTCTTTCACTAACAAATTGAATATCATCATTATCATCATTATTATTATGGGTGTTATCATCATCATCATCATCATCATCAATTAAATTAATTTCAACATTTGGACTATTATCTGAATTATTTGGAATTCTTTGAGTTCTGTGAAGTGTAAAATTTCTCAGATTTCTTAAATATTCATTTTGTGTATTTCTTGCATTTCTTAATGATCTTTCATCAACAGATAATGCCATTCTATTTCTAATCGAAGAAGTCGAAGTTTCAATTGAACCAGCAGTTGCAGTATCTGAATGTGTATCACTTATATCATTATTTAATTGAATATCATTTAATTCAACACTTTGTAAATCTTCGATATCATTATTATTACTATGATCAATTTCTTCAACTTCAACAATTTCTTGTAAATCATCCTCAACATCTGAACTTATCAGTATAGGACCGTTAGTTTCATTACTATTATTTATGTTATTATTATTATTGTTGGAATCATTTTGGATATGATTATTGGGTATTGAATATATTATTGGTAATGAATCCATTACACCCATATCAGGCACTTCATCAATTGAAATCATTGGAGTTGTTTGCCTTTGATTAGGTAAGTCTCTCGAGTTATTACTACTAATAGGTTGTTGATGTTGATCATAGAATTGATTCTGTAATCGTCGAGCCAGTGATTGTGAGCTATTATTGAAATTCAGCGTTGGGGTTATAGGATTTGTTCGAATGGTTGTTGAAGTTATTAAAATATCATCATCATTATCATTATCATAATCGTCGTTTGAAGTATTCTCATTAGAATTATTATGGATAATACTATGAGTATCGGGTAGTATATTGTTGATTCCACCAGATTCTACTACTCTGGATAATCTTATATTTCTAGAAGTTGACATAGTTCATAAATAGTTCCAGAAGAGGAGTAAATGATAAAGAACTGAAGATAAATCTTTGGTAAAGTCAAGATAAAACAGTATAATTATAACGTAAAGTGACATGTAAATTTTAAAAAGAAATTTCCATGTATTAGGTAATACATACTGTTTACGAAACTTCTTTGAGACATAAAACACACTAAGTTAATGGTATATAGATTATCATAATAGATTATCATAATTTATAATTTAATTGTTACTATTTTGATTATAAAACTATGTAATTTGTAGAAACGAACACAAGAAAAGAGTACAAGGGTAAGAGGAAATATTTTTAATGTAATGTAATTTAATTTAATTTATTAATTTGATATTTGAATATGATTATAATCATAAATTGTTTAATTATTCAAACAATTTATAAACCACTTCTTTTATAAGTACCAACAACAATACAATGATCTCTTTCATAAGGTTCTAAAGTTAATTGTTCTAAAGGTTTAATTCTTTCTTCTCTCATTTTTTGAACTTCTCTAGCGAAAACGGTTTCAGCATCAACAGTTGAATCAATACAATTTGCCTTAATTGAAATAACGACACCACCATTATCCTTTAAGAACATATGAGAATTTAATGCGATAATTCTAGCTTGATCAGGTTGTGCAACATCGGCAAAGACAACATCAACCATACCAATTAACATACGGTATTTTTGTGGATGTCTTGCATCTTCAACAATTGGGATAACATTTGGTCTCTTCTTTGCCATTGAAATTAATTCTCTACCAGGTCTATGAGAGAATTCAACTGCATAAACTAAACCTTCAGGACCGACAACATCAGATACATGAGAAACAGAGGTACCAGAAGCTGCACCTAAATAAAGTACTTTAGCACCAGGTTTAATAAATATTTGATCTAAACCACCCATAATACCAGCTGCAAGTTTTGATCTGAAAGGATTCCAAACTCTATATTCAACTTTTGTTGCAGGAACATTTGGATCTTTTGAAGGTTCTTCAACTGAAATTCTCTTTTCACCATAAACTGATTCACCAGGTGCAATATTTTTAGTAACTAATAAATCTTCTTTACCTCTTGCAATGAAAACACCTGCATGTCTATGAGGTTCAATAACAACTTTAGCACCACCTTTTGCACCACCAGCTGAACCACCTCTACCACCACGAGAACCACCTCTACCACCTCTTGCACCACCTCTAGAACCACCACGTCCACCACCAAAACCACCACGTGAACCACCACGTCCACCTCTTGAACCACCTCTACCACCACCGAATCCACCTCTAGATCCACCTCTACCACCACGGGAACCACCAAAACCACCTCTTGAGCCACCTCTACCGCCTCTTTGTTCGAAAGCCATTGTCTGTAAGTGTATATATAAGTATTTAAAGCCTACGACTTGTTGATAAAAGGAAACAATAATATCAAGAATAAAAAATAAATTATCATAGAATATACCATTAATGAAAAAGTGTATAAAAAATAGTGAAAAAAAGCAGTTGAAAAAAAAAAATTTTTTTTTTTCAGTGAGAAAATTTGAAAATTTTTAAAATTTTTAAATTATAAGAAAGTCGCGTCTGTGAGATTTTTTTTTTTTTTCAACTGCTTATCAGTAGAGTAGAGTAATCATGAAGTTTAATCAATTGATCTCTGGAGAAGTTAATGGTGGATAATTTATCTCCTTATCGAGACGATGACAATGTCTACTCAATTACTACTAGATCTTAACAAGAAATACACTAATCATCTACAAAAGAAACCTTTATTGACAAAATCTCTTACTTTGATCTTCTTTGCTCTTTTAAATGAACAATTAGCTTCTTTCTTTGCTGGTGATATTCAATGTCTAAAATTATCAGATAATATTAACATTTATCATACATTAACTTCAAGAGTCCCACTTATGGGTATTTTTGCTGGTCTAATTAATGCCCCATTGACTCATTATGGTTATAAATTGATTCAAAAATTAATTCCTGCTCCTTTAACTACTCGTAAGAAATTATTACAAATTTTATTATCAACTGGTGTTATAACTCCAATTTTTTGTGCTTGTTTCGTTTCTTGGATTGGTATTATTAATAATTTAAAATTATTATTAAATCAATTTAATTCAAATTCTAAAAATATAACATTAAAACTTAAATTAATTAATTTTTTCAAATTAGTTGTTAAAATTGTTAAAAATTCTTTATTTACAAATTTTATTAAAGTTTCATCAACTTCAGTTATATCAAGTCCAATTTTTATGTTATTAGCACAAAAATTCGTCATCCCTGAAGCTTGGTCTGTTTTCTTTGCCTTTTGTTATTTCATTGTTGGTACTTATAATAATACCAAAGTTAAATTAAATCAAAAGAGAGCTAAAATGGAAGAAGAGAATAATGAAAAGGATAAGGATACTGTTAAACAAGAATAGAATCTATTCATCATCATCCTCTTCATCACCATTTTCTCCATCTTTTAACTTTCTTGGTGGTAAAACTTCTTCAAAGGCTTTCTTCCAATCTCTATATAGACACCATTTTAATAATAATTCAACAACATGTGCAGTTGTTAAAACTTTACGTCCACTTAATTTAATATATTCATCAATTGGTAGTCTTAAAATACGTATTTTTTTACCTTCACCTTCACCTAATTTCTCTGCTGTACCTTTACATAAATTTTTATGACGTCCCTTATCAACAATACCTCCAATTATATAAGTTTCACCAGCCTTTAATTCTTCAATTTTTTCATCAACATCAGCAGATAAATAAACAACATTATCTAATTCATCATTAACGTTACAATCATCTTTAAGAACAGTTTCAAGATTTGATTCAGTTAATTTAGCACATTCAGGATCCCATTTAGCATAATCTGGTAAAACTTTATCAAATCTTTCCTTTAATCTCTTATCTAAACCACTTATAAATAATTTACAAGTTGGTGCAATATCAAAAGTTGGTGCAGGTTCATTATTATCATTCATACCTTTTTCAATTTCCTTTGAATAATAATTTTTAACAGCTTGTCTATTAGTTGAATAAGCTCTTGTAATTTGTGAACTTAAACTAATAACTTCCTTTTCAGTCATATAATCATCATATGCACAATCAATTATAATTTTAATCTTTGAATTATCATTAATTGGATCAATATGGAAAATTTCACCATCTTTTTCCTTTTGATAAGTTTTATTTAATTTATTCTTATTACGTGGTTTAATTAAATGATTAAATTCTTTACCTTCAGATCTTAATTTTTCAATCTCTTCACGACGTTGTAAATCTCTACTCTTTTTCAATTCTTTACGATGTAATCTATATTGAGCTTTTGTCTCTTCATGTCTTTGTTTACGTAACATCTTCTTATATGCTGATTTAGTCATACCTTCAGGTGGTACAATCTTACCACTTTCATTGACCTTATTATCATTAGTGACATTACTAACATTAGTAACATTACTAACCTCACTGACACTATTATTCTCACTCATACCGTGCTTGGTGAACTTACCTATTATATATTCAATACCACCACCACTAACTTAACAACTTGATAAAATTTCGCAGTGAAAAGTTTTTCAAAAATTGCAATTTCCACTGCTTTATACTGTGATAAGGGTTGGTATTTCGGGGGGTTTTATCTATGTGTTATAGTATTATCATAGTATTTATATGTTAGAATGTGTTCCTATAGTGTAGCTAGTGTAGATATCTCCTTCATTATGTTGTAAAATACCCATAATATTTCAAAATAGAGTCCCATTGATTTCCACTTATCTCAGAATAGAACAATAAAGATGATTATTTTCCATGACATTGGAAAAAGAAGTTTTTTTTTCTTTCTTTTCTTTTATTCAATTTGTTGTTCTTTTATTTCTTTTCTATTTTCTTTTAAGTATCATATATACTAATGGCACCACCACCAACTCCTGCCATTACAGCACAGGCTGTATCAGGTATAACAGGTTCAATATCTATAGCTTGTTGGATTATTGTCTTTGCACCTCAAATATATCAAAATTTTACAAGGAAAAGTGCTGAAGGTTTATCATTCTTATTCGTTGTTTTATGGTTATTAGGTGATATTTTCAATGTTATTGGTGCTATAATGCAAGGTGTTTTACCAACAATGACAGTTTTAGCAATTTATTATACTTTAGCAGATTTAGTACTTCTTTGGCAATGTTTATCTTATGGTCATGGTATTAAGAATAATAATGTTGACCCAATTCATTTATCTCCTGCTAATCCACTTAATTCTGAACTGGAACCTTTACTAGAATCAGTATTATCTAATGATAACCCTCATCATCAACATCATCATCAAGTTGATCATGATTCTGCTATGCAAGTTATAGTTGAAGCAAATAATGAATCTTATACAGAATCTCATTTTAATGATATAAATGGTTCAAATCCTCATAATACACAAGAATCACATCCATCATCTTCATCTTCCTCATGTTCATCAATATCTTCCATCTCAAAAAATCCTAAATCAGAATTTTTATATAATTTGATAATGGTATTATTAGTTATGATTGCAGGTTTTGGAGGTTGGTATTTTGGTGATTCAGGTTCAAATAATGATCCTACTTTACCTCCACCATCAGATGATGATCTTATCTTTAATCCACTGGCTCAAACTTTTGGTTGGTTTTGTGCTTTCCTTTATTTAGGTTCAAGAGTTCCACAAATTTTATTAAATTTTGAACGTAAATCATGTGATGGTATTGCATTCCTATTCTTTCTATTTGCATGTTTGGGTAATATAACTTATGTTGTTTCAATATTGGCAGTTTGTACGGGGAAAAAATATCTTTTAGTCAATTCATCTTGGTTAGTTGGTAGTTGTGGTACCTTATTTGAAGATTTTATCATATTTTGTCAATTTTTCCTTTATAATAAAGCAAAATCAATTGATGATGATAATAATAATGATACTGATGAACAATCTGTTTAATGTTACTTTAATCTTTTTATATACATAAAAGTAGTTCTATAATAATAATAATACAATGTCCTATATTAAAGGGTCCTCCTAAGTATAAGCAACGCGACACGTAATAATATACCATCACCAAAACAATATTTCAACATTTCTATTCCAATCATCATCTTTTCTTCTTTTGCAAAAAGCATCAACAACATGTCTGCTAACATCTATACGGAGGAATTAGAAACTCAACCTTCAATATATCGTTCATATTTACGTTTACAACCAGTTCAACAAAGAACGGTTAGAGCTTTAATTAGAAATGGTGTTAAAGGTGCATCTTATTATACAGTTTTCGATGAAGATGCAATTTTAGCATCAGAAATTATTTATTCATCACATTCGGTTCTTAAATCCTCTCCAATGATTGCTCATCCCAAAGATATTGATAGGAAAGTATCTATTCAATATTTACCATTATCAGATAAGACTTTTTCTTCATTATTACAAAATTTAATATTAGACAAAAATTATAAAGTTGAAATTTATGGTATTCAAGATACTAAAAATCATATTTGGAAATTATTGAAAAGTGGATCTCCTGGTCATTTAGATGAGATTGAAGATATAATGTTTTCAAATGTTGATGATAATGAAGAAGTTGTTATGGAGGATTCTCAATTAATTTCATCGTCTTCAATTATTGCAGCTGTTAAATTAATTTCTAATGCTAAAGAGGGTAAAAAAATGGGTTTGGCATTCTATGATCCAAATTTAAAATGTATGGGATTAAGTGAATATTTAGATACCGAATTATACTCGAATACTGAATCAATTTTAATTCAATTAGGTATTAAAGAATGTTTAATTAGTTCATCTAATAATCCAAGTGATATTGAATTTACAAGATTAACTCAAACAATTGATAAATGTGATATACTCATAACACAAGTTTCTTCATCAACTTTTAGTTCTAACAATTCAGATCAAGATTTAGTCTCATTAACTAACAATGAACATATTTTATCAACTTCTGAATTATCTTCAATGACTACAGCTTTAGCTTCGTCAAATGCATTGATTTTATATCTCGGATTATTAGGCAATGATTCAGTTAGAGGTCAATTAAATGTATTCAAATATAATCTTGAAAATTATATGAGATTAGATGCAGCTGCAGTTAAGGCATTGAATTTATTCCCAACTGGTAATTCTAATTCTAATAATAACAATAGTAGTAGTAATTTATCATATGGTCCAACATCAATATTTGCATTATTAAATCATTGTAAAACTGCTGGTGGTTCAAGACTTTTAGCTCAATGGATTAAACAACCATTGATTGATGTTAATGAAATTGAGAAACGTCATAGATTAGTTGAATGGTTTGTCAATAATTCAACCTTACTAGGGAATATTAGAGGTAACTTTTTAAGTAATGTACCTGATATTTCTAGATTGTTGAAAAAATTAACAAATAAAAGGTCAACAGGACTAGATGATGTTGTCAGATTATATCAATTAGTTAAAAAACTAGATGAATGTATTGAAATACTTAATGAAGGATTAGAGAGTACAACTGACGATGAAGAAATTAGTACATTAGTTATTGAATTTTGGATTAAACAATTAATCGAATATAAAAATATACTTGATAAATTTAAGGATATGATTGAACAAACAATTGATTTAGAATCATTAGCAAATGCAACATCAGTTTCATCAATTTCATCACTAATTCAAATTAATCCACAATACGATGAAAAACTATTAGAGTTAACACAAAAGCGTGAAGAAGTTGAAAGTCAAATGCATCAATTACATGAAGATGCATCAATTGATTTAGGTATGGAAATTGATAAAAAATTAAAATTAGAGCAAAATGTTAATCATGGTTGGTGTTTTAGATTAACTAGAAATGATTCAGGTGTATTACGTGGTAAATCAACTTCAGCTAAAGGTAAAAATTCTAAAAATTCACAATATCAAGAACTACAAACTATTAAAGCAGGTGTTTTTTTTACAAATAATGAATTATCTGAATTATCTAATAAATTTAATGATATAATGATTGAATATTCAAAACAACAAACAACAATTGTAAATGAAATTAAATCAATTACTTCAACTTATATACCAATTTTCACTAAACTTTCAATAGTTTTAGATTCACTTGATGTAATTTCATCATTTGCAGTTGTTGCAACATGTGCACCAATTGAATATACAAAACCAAAGAAAATTTGGGCACTTAATGATGAAGAAAATAGGAAAATTAGAATTTGGCAATCAAGACATCCATGTTTAGAAGTAAGTGAAGGAGTTTCATTTATTCCAAATGATTATGTATTAGGACCAAATGGTGATGAAAATTCAATTGTTACAAGTAATGAAGGAGGACAACAATGGCCATCAGGTAAAGATTTCCAATTAATTACAGGTCCGAATATGGGTGGTAAATCTACATATATTAGAACATTAGGAGTTATTTTTTTAATGAATCAAATTGGATCATTTTTACCATGTTCATCAGAAAGTGAAATTGCAATTGTCAATGCAATTCATGCAAGAGTTGGAGCATCTGATTCTCAATTAAAGGGAGTTTCAACATTTATGGCAGAAATGCTTGAAATGTCATCAATTATATCATCTGCAAATAAAGGTAGTTTAGTAATTGTTGATGAATTAGGACGTGGTACAAGTACATATGATGGATTTGGACTTGCATGGTCAATTAGTGAATATTTAGCTAAAAATATTAAATCATGGACATTATTTGCAACTCATTTCCATGAATTAACATCATTATCAAATGAATATAAAAATGTTGGTAATTTACATGTTGTTGCACATGTTGATGAAAATGCTAAAAATAGTGAAATAAGGGAATCTGAGGATAATGTTACATTATTATATAAAGTTGAACCAGGAATTAGTGATCAATCATTTGGTATACATGTTGCAGAATTAGTTAAATTCCCACAAAAAATCATTAATATGGCTAAAAGAAAAGCCAATGAACTTGAAGAAGAGGAAGAACAAAATAACGAAGGTACTGTTGGTGATACTACAGATTCTAATAAGAAGATGAAGTATAGTAAAGAGGAATATGTAGAGGGTAAACAATTATTGAAAACCATTCTTAAGGAATGGAAGGAAAAAGTTGCAGAGGCAGGTGGTATTGAGAATATTGACAGTGAAAAGGCAGTCTCTATCTTACATGATTTAACAGGTGGTAAATACAGTGAAGAGATATCTAAGAGTGCCGTTCTTCAAGAGACACTCTCTCTGTAATAAAACGTGTATAAATACCATAATATTTTATTAAACATAATAAACATAATAGAAATAGAAATAGATTTAAATACCACACATATCGGAAAAGACCGAAATTGATAATATTTGACCAATCATCCACCTTGATTGGTAATTCTCATTATCAACGTATTCTACACACCGTAATAGAGAGTTATTAAGAGAGGAATGAGTGTGTACAGGAAATAAATAACTGTATTTGACTTTAACATCAATCACTCTTCTCTTATCTTTATCTATCAAACCATTTCTTTGACACAATATTTCAAACTTAGATAAATTTTTTTGACATATTCAGTTAACCAACCGTTTCTTTTTATAAAATCATAATATATTAACTTATTCATTTACTAAAATACTAATGTCATCTGCAATAGCATCATCAAAAGTTGTCATTGAAGGTTCTGTTAAACCTGCAACTATTGTATATTCCAAAACTTCAGGTAAAATTATCAAAGTTATCTCAGGTGTACTTTCATTAGATGATCCATTATTAAATCAATATGATATACAAAATTATCGTGATATGAGTCCATTTGTCATTATGCCAGGTTTAGTTGATGCACATGTTCATTTAAATGAACCAGGTCGTACTGATTGGGAAGGTTTTGCATCAGGTACTCAATCTGCTGCTTCAGGTGGTGTTACAACAGTTATTGATATGCCATTAAATGCAATTCCTCCTACTACTAATATTAAAAATTTAAATATTAAATTAGAATCTGCTAAAGGTCAAACTTGGGTTGATACAGGATTTTGGGGTGGTTTAGTACCTGATAATTTAAATGATTTAGTTCCATTAATCAATGCAGGTGTTAGAGGTTTTAAAGGTTTTATGATGGATTCAGGTGTTGAAGAATTCCCAATGATTACACCAGATTATATTGATAAAGCTTTACAAGAAGTTAAGGGTCAACATACAATGTTGATGTTTCATGCTGAAATGGATAAAGCTCCAAAGGAGGAAGATAATGAAAAAATTCCATGTTGTGAAAATCATCATTATGATGGTATTTCAGATTCTCAAGCTAAAGCATTAGCTACATCACCAATATTAAGTGCGGTTGAACCATTGACTGGTAAAATTAATCATTTAATTAATCATAATCATGAAATAGATGAACAATTATCTCTGGATGTTGATTTAGAGAAAGGTGATAATACACCATTAAAAGTTGCAATGGAAAATAAACCAATACTTGAAACTGTTAATCCAAGAGCTTATTCATCATTTTTAGCATCACGTCCTGATTCATTTGAATGTAATGCTATTTATAATATTATTAAATGTTTGAAGAAACAACCAACAACTAAAGTTCATATTGTGCATTTAGCAACTCATGAAGCATTACCAATGATTAAACATGCAAAGGAAGATTTAAATTTACCATTAACAGTTGAAACTTGTTTCCATTATTTATCATTACGTGCAGAGGATATACCCGATGGTGCAACACAATTCAAATGTTGTCCACCAATTCGTGATAATAATAATCGTCAATTATTATGGAATGCATCGAAAAATAAATTAATTACATCAGTTGTTTCCGATCATTCTCCATGTACACCTGAATTAAAGGGTTTAGAGAGAGGTGATTTCTTTGAAGCTTGGGGTGGTATTTCATCAGTTGGTTTTGGTTTACCTCTTTTATATACTGTTGGTACTAAAGAATTTGGTATTGATATTACTGATATTGTTGAATGGTGTTGTGTTAATACTGCAAAACAAGTTGGTCTGTCACATAAAAAGGGTAAGATTGAATCAGGTTATGATGCAGATTTTGCAATTTTCAATACAGAAATGGAATATACTGTTGCAAATGCTAAAACTTTCTTTAAAAATAAATTAACTGCATTTGATGGTAAATCATTAAAAGGTAGAGTCGTTGAAACTATACTTAGAGGTAATTCAATTTATGCATTGGGTAAAGGTGTAAGTGATGTTCCACTTGGTCAATTATTATTAGAACCTAGAACTGATTAAGTGATGGTCTAAAAGTATGTAATTATTTAATTTTTTTTTATTATTTATTAAGATTATATATTTTGTCTATTATATTTTTATACAGAGATTCTTTTTTTGAACAACTTAAATCTTTCTTTAAACACCATATCTTTGTAACACATTTGAATCACCAACTATACGATCCCATTCTGGACCTAAACCGGACTTAAATCCTACCAATAACATTTTGAAAACTGCAGCTAATTCAACACTTGGATGATAATAATTTTTAATTAAATCTATAATTGCATGTATATTACCTAAATCATTTGTAATTTCTGGAGTTTTTAATATAATATTACACATACCATTAACTGCACTTTCCTTTTCTTCATTATCTTCTAAATTTTGAATTAATTCACACCACATTATAAGTACTTCTTGTGCAATTTGTGATGTTTGAATTGGATAATTAATACCAAATCTACCAATTGTAATTGCAACATTTTCAAGTAATGTTGTATCAGCATTTAAATCATGAATAATTGGCTCTAAAATTTTGAAAAAGTTAACTAAATATTGATCTAAAAGATTTGAATCTGATCTAATTGCAATTTCACCTAATGCCCAAATTGCATTATTACATGAAGCAATTGAATTATGATTTAATTTACCAATTTCTTGATAAATATTAATCATTAATGGTTGAATATAAGGTTTAATAAGTGAATCAAATAAATAAATTGCAATATCACCAATCAGTGCATATGATGATTGTCTAACATCATCGAAATCATCATCTAAACATGTAAGAATTAATTCCATCAAAGAATATTGTTGATTAGATTCATTACTTACAATGAAGGCAGTTGAATTTGATGCTAAACCTTGAATTAAACCATCAATCAAATCTAATGATGAAACAATGAAATCTTTTTCAGGTGGTATAAATGATGGATCATTAACTGATAATTTTTCTTGTTCAATACAATTATGTAAAATTCTCATTGCTCTTTGATAAACTGGTAATGAACAGTTAGCAAAACCTTCACCAATTGATGCAGCAACTGATGACATACATTCTAATAATGGCCATAAGTCTTTATCATTATCATCTAAATTTTGCCATTTTTGAATTAATGGAGGTAAAAGTAAATCAAGATAATTTGGATTATATTTTAGATTTTCACCTAATTTTTCAACAAATGTTTGAATTGTATCATAAAGAACAATTAAATTTTTCCTACGATAATTTGCAAAATAAACTTGAAAATGATTTAATAATGGTTCAATGAAAGGTTCAAGTAAATGTGCTTCAGATGATTGAATAAAATCAGCTAATGATGAACAAGCACTTTCTTGAACGACTTTCTTTTTATCAAGGGCACAATCCATAATTGATTGGAAAGTTGGGGTAAAATAATTTGAAAAAGCGCCATTTTCATTTGCTTCCATACAAACCCATGATGAATATCTACCTAATGTCCAACAAGTTATTTGCCTAACTCTTGGTTGTTCATCCTTTAATCTTTCCACAAGGAATGGAACAAGTTCGGGTAATTGAGGAGTTGCATGGTTTAGTGCAGCTTCAGATATTGCACCGAGTGTTAAAATTGAAGCTTCACGAATTGGCCATTCAATTGCATTCATATTATTTTTAATTATTGGAAATGAATATTCAAGAACTTGTTCAGGATACGAAGTTGATAAAATATCAACTGTTGCAGCAGAACATTTCCTTAAATTCCAAGTATAATTGAAATCTTCATCATCATTTTCATCATCTTCATCGTCGTCATCATCGGAATCATCATCGTCATTATTATTATTTGTGTTTGTGGTATTTTCATTTAAATTATCTTTCTTTAGAGATAATTTATGTTCCTTTGACTTAGAAATTTGAGGTTTAATATCTTCATCTTTATCCTCTGCACCATCATCCTTTGAATCTTCTAATTCCATTTGTTCAACATCATTTTCATCATAAACCATCTTAAGTAACATTAAAGGTATAATATCCTTTAAATACGGTAGTACTAATTCTGAAGGTAATTCATTAGTTGACATAGCTAAAATAAATTCAGCAGCATTTAATGAAACAGTTTCATCATTATTAGAACTAATCATATGAATACACCATGAAACTATACCATTCCAATGAACGTATAATTTATCAGGCCATTGTTCTAAAATTGAGATAAATATTAAACTAATTTGCTTTTGAATTTCTTCATTATCTGAAGAACATAATGTAAAAGTTGTATTTAAGATATTATCTAAATTAGTATAAATTGAATTTGAACCTGTATTAGTTGAATAGACTAAACATTTCATACAATTTGATCTAATTTTAAAGGATAAATTAGTGTTAATAATTGATTGAATCAATTGAGGAATTAATAATTGCATTGGTACAATTGTATTACCATTAATTTGAACCTCATAATCTAAGATTCTACTTGAATCTTCACAAATTGAAGCTAAAGCTTGAGATGCACCATCAATGGCTAATTGACCAGCAGCACCATTAAGTAAAGAAATTAAATCTTGAATAAGTGAAGGCCAACCATGATTACCAACAGCACGGAAAATTGCACTTATAATAGTTGAAGTAATTTTCCTTATAAATGAACTTTCAGATAAAAGTCCATGAGGTAATAATTGTAAAATATGTAATTGTAAAGCATGATCTTTATATTTAAAATTTTTCACTAAATCATTTTTTAAATAAATACCAGCAGAGGCACGAGTTGAATCTTCTATTGACAAATCATCATTTGCTAAAAGTATATGAAGTAAATAATTATCAAAATCTGGTATTTTCTTTGCCTCTGAAAGAGCAGTTGTTGCATTTTGACGTATATTTGTATCACTTGAAAGTGTACCTGCAAAGATCTGTACAAGTTGAAGAGTACTTGACGGATCTGGAGTCCAAGACATGATGATTAGATAGTTAGAGAATAATAGATATGAAGTTACTTTAACCGTGGATTGTCAGATGATATTCTAACTATACTATATCAACTTATACTTTTGAAATAAATTAAAATAATCAATTTCAAAATTCAGGTAAAAATTCATGTAAAAAGCAAATCAAAAATTGAAAAAATTGAAAATCTGCGGTTACCGCTTTTCTTTTATTACGTAAGTATATATAAATCTACTACTTCTATTCTACTGCTATTCTACGAGTTCGTTGATGAGAGAGTCAAGTTGTTGCACATGGGACATCACTGGATCAAATATACTGGCTGTACGGGGATGAAGTGATGTAGATGGAGAAGTGGTACTATTAGTAGTATTAGAATTATTAGAATCTGTTGATGTTACTTGTTCTTCCTGTTCGGGCACAAATCCTTCATCTAGTGTAATAAATTCAGGATACATCTCCAATAAATCATCTAACATCTGTAATGATCCCAACCTTTGTGGAATTGTTGATGTTGAAGTAGCTGGTGTTAAAATAGGTATATTCTTATCACTTTCTGATTTAGTTATATTTTCATTTTTCAAACTATCATTTGATGAATTAAGTGTACCGTTTTGATTATTATGTTCACTTATCATTGAATTATTATCAAGTGATCCAGATCCAATTGTACTTCCATCATATGTATCTAAATCTTTTATAAACATATTTCTCCTCTTTGGTATAGATAATGGTATTGATATGTTTTTAGTAATAGTTTTATTATCATCATTTTCATTATTACCAATACTATGATCCATCTCTTGTTCTTCATCAGATGCAAAGTTTTCATAATTTCGTAATATACTAAAATCATCATAATCTTCATCACTATTAAGATTCATATGACTATTACCATCATTATCATTATCATTATCATTATCATTATCATTATCATTATCATTATCATTATCATTATCATTATCATTATCATTATCATTCTCATTCTCATTCTCATTCTCACTATGTGATATATTTATTATATCATTATTAATATCTTCCTCAGCAAATGAAACACTTTTCTTAGTTAAGTAAGGTCTCTTAAATGAACCTTTCCTTTCAACTTCAATTGAATCATCCTCTCTAATAAATTTATTAAATAATTCTAATTCATCATTTTCCAGTTCATTAATATTACCACGTTCAAGTATTTCATTTTTCCAACAATTTAATCTAGCAAGTCTTTCACCATAAGTTTCTAAAATTTCAGCAGGAGCAAATCCAACAATTCCATTATTATCTTTCCTTACTAACCACCAATAAACATCAGTATCATTAAGTAAATGAACTGCATCATCTCTATTAAGTGATAAATGTGATGGATCAGGACCTGAAAAATCATATAATGCATATAATTTAGTTGGATCAATTTCACGTGGTGGTGAACTTGGTCTTTCAATTAATTCTATTGGATCATCAATATTATTATTATTATTATTATTATTATTATTATTATCATTCACAATACTCTCTCTTTTTCGTATTATATCTTCATCAATTGTAACTATATTTTTAAGTCCAATAACATCAATATTATTTTCAATTTCATTATTATTATGAAATTCAGGATTATGTACAACTGTTGATGCAGATGAGCCAGAAGATTCAGACATTGCAGATAATCCACCAATTTTCTTAATTGGACCTAGATCTCTTAAATTATGTAAAGTAAAATCATCAAATTCATGATCAAAACCTCCTGAATCTACTCCTGATTCAGAGACAGCAGCAGTACCTTTATTATTAATTTCTGCAGATAGTCGTAGCAATTCTTTTCGTGTCATTGTTTGTGTAGTATTCATTATGTGTGTGTATTTCTATATATATTATATGTATGTGTGTATAGTTGTTGTTGTTGTTGTTCTATTAATTGTTGTTAAGATAAACCAATATATAAACTCTAAACTCTAAACTCTAAATAAATATAAACAAACCCATTAAAATGAGAAAAGGCAGGTAAGTAACAGGTTAATCTTCGCTTAAAACCTCATTTCGAATCCCAAATAAATTAAATTTCCCATATATTCTAATTTTTAAGCCACCCATCCATTCACTTTTTCTTTTTCTTCTCTGTTTCATGTATTTTCTATTTTCTATTTTCTATTTACATATCGTTTCTGTTTTATTCTATTTATAACTTTCTGCTAATCATTAACTTATTGCAATTGATTAATTAAATATGTCTTATCAACCACCTCAAGGTCCTCCTCCTGGTCAAAATCAAGGTTATTACGGTAACGGTAGTAGTGATAAAGGTATGTTCTCTCAACAACCCCAACAACAATATTATCAACAACAACCTCAACAA
>JAJMAS010000041.1:46953-60700 GCA_030565065.1 Pichia cephalocereana | reverse complement strand
TTGTTAAAACTTAGTGACGATTAGTATTACAATTTTAGGTGTTTGGTGCGCTCACATGATGTAAAATCAATCCAAACGTTGTAGTCAAGAACTGGTACAAATTTTAGAATTGATCTGTGGGAAAATTTGAACTGTAAAAATTCTCAATTTCCCACAAAATAAAGTTTGAGTGGGAAAAAGTACTAAGTACTAGTAATTTTTGACTACTCACTTTACATATATCCACCGGACTGCGTAATCTAGCGAAAAATTCATAGCAATTAATAAAGTCCTTTCGAAACTTAATTTCGTACTTTAATATTCGCGTGTCACTTTATTTTTCCCCGCTGCTATACAACTTTTGCACAAACCTTAGCTGAGCCGCTAATATAGTAGTAAACTATGATATATCACTTTCAATAATTTACATAAATATTACAGGTTTATTGACTACGATTAATAATAATAACTATTAATACCATAAATAATCACTTAAATTAATAAAAACTTACAAATTTCAGAAAAAGTATGAAAAAAGTCTTTATTTTACTAGGTTACTCAATACTAAAATTTGGTCTACCAAAAAAAAAAATTTTCAGTGAGAGTCTCTTGAAATTTTGAGATGATTAAAATTTTAAAAATTTTTCTCAAATTGAAAAAAAAAATTCTTCATTGCAAAAATTTTTTTCACCGGATTTTGATTTTAAAAAAATAAAGTTTTTGAGTGTGTTTGCGGAATTTGTTAACTCAATTTATTTTTATGCATTTTTCTGAGAAAAACTTATTTCATTTGAAATTAAAACATTTGGAAAAAACTACCTTTTTTTCGGGTATTATTGAAAACATTTGAAATCATAACATCATTATTTCGGCTAAGGGTAATTGGAGTGAAGATTCACCACACTACAGGGGGTATTTCTGATTGTTTTTTTCAATTTTCCCAATAATTTTTCACTGTCCTGTCTTCATTTTTTACACTTTTACCTACTTATTATTTAATTTTTATAGTTTTATTTAAATTTACTCAAACAATACAATCAATATTACTTTATTATAAATGAAAATACTTTAATTAAAATTATAACACATGTTATGCAAAATAAATACTACTATACTTATTTATCTAATCGAATACAATCAACAACTTGTATTTACTATGTGGTACTATTATTCAACACAACACACACAAAGTTTTCATTCAAAATAAGAAAATCCATATCCGAGAATTCTCGTAGTCAAAAATTCAATTTATCAAAATTACCCGAAAAAAGGGCACTTTTTTCAAAATGTTTTTTTTTTCACTGAGTGCGGTAATCTTGAAGCTGCCTTACATTAATTTCTTAGTAAATTTCACTTAACTAACTAATTATTCATGATAGTGAATTGATTATACATAATGAAATGTTTTGGCTACAAGATACCCTAAAGGAAAAACTCCCTCACTTTGTACCACCTATTGATACCATCTTTGATGATTTTATGCTAGATAATACTTACAGAAACTATGAAATACCAGATAATAAAGAAAGTACATTTAAAATTCATGATGAAGAGAAATTTGAACAGTATGTTAATTCAATCAATGAAAAAATTGGTGAAAAAGTATATGCCACATACCCAGAACTAAACCATTTAGGTATAATATTAAATGTTGAAATTGGATATCTAATACATGTACGCTCTATCCTCAAATCTGAAGAAAACTTTGCATTTGTCTTAAATGGTGTTTCAACAAATGTAATACTTAAATCCATAATTGATGCATGTGATTTTGGTGATAGTAAACCATCAGAATTAAGTTTAATTAACTTATGGATTAGAAACTTGTATGAAGAATCGAATATAAAACTTCAATGTACCAGAAACAAATACAGATTTGATATAGATTTTAAGCATTCTTTTGATGATATACTTTTAATTGGTATTAAGAAACTTGGTCTATTAAATGTTTATTGTAAAGCTGATCCACTTCTTCCTATCTATAATTCATTTCAATGTGATCTTTGTTTACGTTCATATTTAAAAAGAGATTCAGTTATTCGTCATATCAATTCTATTCATGGACAAGACATTAAAATTATAACTAAATTTTATATTTCAGAATCGAGTAGTCAATTATTTACAAGAGGTATGATGAGTGTATTAATGAGTGAAAATTTTATTAAACAGAACAAGCTAAAGTCAGAAATATCAGAATCTTCTTCGAAAAATTACAAACAATACAAAGTTTCAAAGATATCTTCACATGATGAAATGTTTAAATCAAATTATATTGTCAAATTTATTAACAAATTAGAAATAAAGGATTATTATTATTATCTTAATCACTCTAAGATTTTTTCAGATTGTATTAAAATGCAAAATTTTTTAACTAATTCTTTGACAGATCTAATAACAATATATTCAAAAGCTTATAAATATAATGAAAATTTTACATTTCATAAATCTAAAGTTATGAAACTATATTTATCAGAAACAAGCAATCATTCTTTTAATTTTGTTAAACTAAGCAATAATAATAAAATCAGATTATATGCTGAAAACATTTCCAAAGCAATCATTATACTTCTTATGGCATACAATGTTGAAAACAAATTAATTATTAATTTTTGTGAATTACCTAACTATAAACCATTATTTAATCCTTCACAAGAATTTATTTTGAGAAAACTTTTAGGACTTATTATAAAGAAATGTGAAATAGGATTCATTTTTGATAAACCCAAAGTTAAAAGCAATATTGAAGGTAAAGATGATTCATTGGAAATATGGGATTTGATAAGTAATCTTTTCATTAACATTTCAACTCAAGAAACTTCAGAATTTACACCTTTACAAACAATATTTACATTTTCTATTTGTGATTTTGATAAATCCTCTAAGACACTTACATTTTTCAAACCTTCAAAGAGAAAAGTTATATTTCAATCTTTACTATATATGATAAGATTAAGTTTTTTAAGCAAATTAACCAGCAAAAATGATGAAAATTTTACTTTAAAACTTGGACAAGCTACAAAAACTGGAGAATTAAGGAAAATTATTGAAAAGATGTATTATCCCACATTATACTATTTTTTAAGAAAAAAATCATACATAATGAAACCTTTTTTCAATCCTGAAAAATATACTTATGTTCATCCAGTTTTACTTAAGGATAAATTCATTGGATGTAAAATATTAGGATTATTCAGTTTAAATATAATGATAGAGAGAATTGAATCTTTCTTAAATTCAGAAATTTTATATGTCAAATCATTAGCTGGTCTAAATGTTGAAAGTGAAATTGTTAAAAAAGAATTCCAAAAGTTTCAAAGTAAATATAAACGTCAACTAGAAGATAATGAATTTAATGAGAATAATAATACTGATAAAAGTGAAAATATTAAAAGATCAATTGCATGTATAACTTGTTTATTAATAGGTTATTTAGCATTAACTAGTACTCCATTACCACAATTTGCAGAATATTTAAATTTAGATTTTAATTGTTTCAAGTTTATGAATAATTCATTATATATTGAGATGGAATCAGAGAATATTTGTATTAAAGAAGAATCAATAATTAAATATTTCACTAAATATCTTACATTAAGAAAATATATGATGAACAAGGAATCAAATTTAGATAAATCAAAATTTTTCATAGATATATCATATGTTAAATCACAAACATTTTTAGATTTAATGTCATGTAAATATACTGATTATAAATACTTATATTTATTTTTAAAAGAAGCACAGTCAAAATGTAGAAATGAAACAGGTAATAAAGGTAATAATAGACCAAATTGGTTAAAATTAATAAAGAATCAAATGAGAGAGAAAAGTGAAGGCTTTTTAGTTATTAATTTAAAATTAATTGCACCAGAATATCAACAATTTGTACTTAATAAACAAGAGATTAGGGATATTGATGAAAGGTCATATATTTCATGTGATGATGAAATTGATTTAAATCAGTTAATAGAAAATGGATTTTTCGATAATAGAATTGATGATGATGAAAAAGATGATGTTGATGTTGAATGTGATATAACATTTGATTTTACTGAATATTCAGAGGCAGATTTTAGTATTATTGATAATGATTATAATGAAATGATGAAATATATCAAATCTAAAAAATTTAATTCTGCTAACAAAAGAATGAAAATATAATTAAAATCTAACTTTTTTTATTAATTATTTAGAAAAACTGACACTATAACGTTACTTACAAGAAAGATTTATAAACATTAATTTTAACCAAATCATTTCTTACCCTTTTTAACCAACTTCTTTTTAACATGTTTCTTCATTTTAGATTTACGATTTTCTCTAGCAGCTTCTTTAACTTGTTGTTTATGTAATTTCTTTTCATCTTTATCTTGAAATCTTTTCAAATTATTTGGTTTATTTTTTTTTTCATCATCCGAATCATCATCATCATCCGAATCTTCATCATCATCTTCATCATCATCGTCTTCATCAGAATCATCATTTTCATTATCATCACCTTCTTCTTCAATTTCTCCTTCATTTTTATTTATTTTAACACTCCCCACTAAATCAACTAATGTATCTATATCACCATTACTAAATTTATTAAAATCTCTTTCTTCAATATTATGTAAACTACTAACTAAATGTAAACTTCTGAAAACTTCATCATTAAATTCATCATCATCAGATGATTTTAATGATAAATTATTTAAATAATCTAATAAAAATTCTTTAGTTTCTTCAATTTCATTATCATTATTATCATTTTCAAAATCTTTAAATAAAATATTATGTGGTGTTATAATAAATTTAAATATTTCACGTTCAGGATAAACATTAATTTTCTTTATTCTATTGAAAAAATCATTAACATTTTTAATATCCATTCTTAAAAAATCCATTGCCATTGGATGATCTGGTTCAACGGATTGTGAAACATCGAAAACGTATAATTTATCATTATGAACAATTGTATTATATTCACTTAAATCAGCATGAACTAATCTACATTTTTGAAATAATAATCTCATTAAAATTAACATTTCATGATAATAATGAATAATTTCATTTAAATCTTTAAAATCATGATCTCTTAATTTTGGTGATGGTTCACCTTTACCAATTGTTAAATATTCCATAACTAAAATATTTTCTCTTAATTCAATTGGTTGAGGTGAATTAATTAAAGGTTCAGAATTTAATCTTTTCAAATTTCTAAATTCTTTCTCTGCCCAATTTTTAACCATTTGTCTTGGATTTTTAGATTGTTTTTCACCAAATCTATGTTCACCAACAACATATCTTGTTCTATCCTTAAATACTAAAATTGAAGTTTTATAAATTTTAACTGCAAATTCTTTACCCGTTTGTTCATTTTCTGAATAATAAATATTTGCTTCTTTACCAGTTGATACACAACCATTAATTTTAGTTATTGTACCATTATTGAAAATTTTACTTAAAAATCTTAAAGTTCTTGGATCTAAAACTTGATTAACAGTTGCACGTAATGATTTATCTCTTGTAATTCTATGTTTTGCAAACATATCAAGATTAATTTTATCAGAATAACGTTCTAAAATATCTGCCTTTTCTCTTGCATTGGATGTATGAACACTATTATTAAATGTTTGAACATTTCCTTCGTCATCTGAATAGTCTGATGATGACATTTTGGCTAGTTATTCAGTAAAAGAATGTATCAAAAAGATCATTAAAGATCATTAAAGTGAAAAAAAATTTCATGTTAAGATATTGGCATCGATTTAAAATTTTTTTATTATGGGTGGATTACTATGGGGTTATCTTCTAGTACTTTATAACATTAACATTAACATTAACATTAACATTAACATTAACATTTGATTATCTATAAAGGAGATACTTATTTCTACAATATATAATTTTAATTCTATTATTATTTTAATTTATCTAATAAATCAACAAATCTAGTTCCAAATCCAAAACATGTACGTGAAATTCTTTTACGCAAACGTAAATAGTAACTTAAAACAATTGCCATAAAATATAGACGGAAACATTCAGTAATTATGATAGTAACAACACATACAAAGATTTCATAACCTTCACTTGCACTTTGTTTTGATAATACATCAGAAACTCTCTTATTTAACATATGATTAATAGTTTTCTTAATTGTAGAAGATGATGATGTAGATGATGTAGATGATAATAAATCAGTTTCTAAATATTCCTCTGTAAGCCAAAGATTAGCTAAATAAATCATAAATAAATTACCTGTAAAGAATTCAATAAAATAAAATATAATAAATACAGCAATAAATTTAATTGTTGTCATATTTTCATCAGTATTAAGTGATGTATTAGATAATGAAAATAAAGCTGTTTTCTTTAAATAAATATAACAAATTATTGTTAAAATAACAAATAATGTATTTAATAAATAATACATCCATTGAATAAAATTTATTGGATGATTTGTAAATAATGAAACAAGTCCATATACACCAGACATTTTATTTATAGCTGTGAAGATAAGAATAAGTTCCACTCCTGTATGAAGTGGTAATAATGTAAAGAACATCTTCGGTAGATGCCTCCTCAGTTGTTTAAGTTTCATAATGTGTTGTTTAGATGTGTTGTTTATAGGATAAAATAGTGTTAAATAGAGAATAACAACATGAATTTCAAATTTGTCGAGAAGTATTTTATTATTATAGGCTGTATACCTTTCTTTTACTTCTTCTTGGGACAATACACCATGTTTAAATTTATAGGTAAACATCTTGGATCAACAGAGAGACCATCAAGACTTTTACTTTTAGATTTCTCTAAAGCAGAGACATTCCCAAGAATTCAAACAACTTCAGATGCAACATTAGGTGGATTTTCAACTGCATATTTTGAACCATATAGATCATCAAATGAAAGTAAATTAATTGCACATTTTTATGGTAATTTAAATCAAACATTACCAAAAGTTCAAACGAAAGTTAAACAAAGTGGTTGGTCAATGTTTAAAACAAAGAATAGAATTAAAGATCCAAATGCACAATTTAAACCATTTTATTTATTTAAAAATCAAGCAAATTTTTGGTGGGATTGGTCACCATTTGAAGTTTTACATTTAAAAGTAATGAATTTAACACCAAATAGAAAATTTATGGTTAATATTCAAACTGATACAATGTCAAGAACTGATTTATATCAACATAGATTATTTACAAATGTGAATAATAATAATAATAATCCAATTTGGGAAAATTTATTTATTAATTTAAATGAATTTGTACTTACAAATAGGAGGCACCGTACAAGTTCAATATCAATCTGAATTTGAAAAAGATAGAATTAAATCAATTGGTTTATCAATTTCTGATGGGAAATTTGGTCCATTTGAATTATTAATTGATAAAATTGAAGTTTTATCAGGTTATGATTATTTAAAAGAACTTGAAAATGCAAGAAATTCAAAGGAAACTTTATTACCAATTAATGATAAAGAAATTAAATTTATTGATAAATAAATAGTGTCTAAATTTCATTCTTCTTTGTATAAAATACTTATTTTAAAAACAAATTTTCTAAAATTACAATTATTAAAAAACATATTACATAAAAAAGAGCAAAGCTAAAAATTTCTATATCATATCATATTTTAATTCGTTTATTAGTGGTATCATCACCATCAACTTCAATATCATGTTTTGTATTATTTAAAATTAATGAAACTGAAAGTTTTTTACTATTATTTTTCAATTCTTTATTAACATTTTCATTTTCATTATTAGGTTTTTTCATCTGGTCATTACTTGTTTTCAAATCTTTACCGTTTTCTTTATCATTATTATCATTATCTTCATTATTTTCATTATTTTCATTATTTTCATTATTTTCATTATTTTCATTATTTTCATCTTTTTTATTCCTATTTAATCCACTCATATTAAAATTTAAATTATTAAAACTACCATTTCTACTACTCTTTGTTGAATAAACACCAGATTCATTAATTTTATATATTGGATACCAATTTTTAGATTTATTATTATTAGAATTATTAGTTGTTGAATTGTTATTTTTATCTTTATCAATATCTGATTCTTCAGTTTTATTAATATTAGATGAATTAGTTGCTGTTGTTGCATTTGTTGAAGTTGTATTATTATTATTAATACCAACAGGTGAATACATTTGATTCATTGAATATTGTCTACTTAAAGTATTTGGATCAATATTAAAATAATTTGTTGATGTTGATTGATAATATTGTAATGGTGGTGGAACAGGTGTTGAATTATTAACAGAATAATTTTGTGGTGGTGGGGGTGCTTGTTGTTGTTGATATGGTAATGATTGTAATGGATCATAAACTGATTGATTTCTTGATCTATTAGATGATGCTGATATACTATATCTTACATCTTTTTGAGTAAATGGTGAATCAGTAGCTGGAGGGTTATTATTATTATTATTCACTAAATTATTTGAATTATTTGAATTATTTTTTTGAAATGTATGAACTGGAACATTATAATTAATTGGATTTGAAGTTGGACCAATTTGTGTTGTTGATTTAATATTATTTGAATTATAAATTGGTATTCTAACTAATGAACTTCTATTCATTGAAGGATGTTTAGGTATTGAATGTGATGAATCAATTGTTTCATCCTTTGGTAATTTCCTATTATCATCATTACGTTGAGATTGTGAATCAGATTGTGATTGTGAATCAGATTGTGATTGTTTATCATCATTATTAGTTTGTTCAATTGCTAATGATGAAGCTTGATGAGTTTGATGATAAGATTGTTGTTGAGATTGTTGTTGTTGATCAAATCTAATAGGAGTTGAAACTTGCGATGGTTGATTTTGTAATTGTTGATTATATTGAGGATAATCATAAAAACTATTTGAATGATTAACTTGAATAAAACCTGAATTAAAATAAGGATTACTTGTTAATGAAACATTTGAAGGTTGTCTTGGATAAATAATATTTTGATTATTATTAATAAAACCTGATAAATTACCACTATTTTGTCTAATATGATTATAAGGATATTGATTTGGGAATGATTGATTTAAAATTTGAGGACTATTAATATTTACTAAATTATTTGAATTTTGTAATTCAAATGAATTATATTGGAAAGAATTTGATTGATACATTAAATGTCTAATATTCATATCTCTATTTGTATTTCTTTGTAAAAATTTAGATCTTAAACTTTCAATATTTGTAATTAATTGCATTTGATTTAAACCTGATTCATTAATTTGATCTTTAATTAAATCTAATATAGTTATAAAATCATAATTAATATTAGAAATTTCTTCTTTATAAATTTCATTAAATTTTAATAAATCATCAGTTTTTTGAAATAATAAATTAAATTTATCATTTAAAATTGTATTTGAATTTTGTAAATCTCTTATAATATGATTTAAGTCGGTATTTAAATTATTATTATTATTATCTTGATAATTTTCAAATTCACTGTTGTTATTAGAATTAACGTTTGTTGTTTGATTAGCAGATGTTGAATTATTTGTATTATTTTGACGATTTGGAGTTTGATCTGAATTTTCAGGTTGATTTTGTGATAATGTTCTATTTTGATTAGAGTTGGTATTTGAATTTGTATTAGATGTTGAATTTGGATTGTTGTTGGTAGTTGGATTTACAACTGTTGATGTTGAATTTGATCCTTGATTAGGATTAGAATTAGGATTTTGTTCAGCCATTGCCTGATGATTTTGTTGATTTTGTTTTAATTGATGGAAAATTGTTGAATCTGTTGAATGATATTGTGCAGGTAATGGAGGATGTTGAGGATATTGAGGAGGATATTGAACATTATATTGTAGATGATAAGCAGGTGGTGGTGGTGGTGGTTGTGGATTATTATTATTATTATTATTATTATTATGACTAGTATTTTCTTGTTTAATTTGAGGATTAATGATGTTGGATTGATTATAAGGATCTTGTGGAGTATTATAAGGATTTGAATAATGAATATTAGATTGATTTTGAGATTGATTATCATCTAATTGATAATCATGTATTGGTATTGATTGATGTACACGATACGGGAGTGTAGTATTTGTATTATTATTTGTACTCTGATTATTATCAATTTGATAATTATAAATTTCATTTTCAATTGGTAAATTTGGAGGAGGTATATCATAAGTTAATTTAAAACTATTATTATCTTTATCATTTAAAGGATTTTTAAAAGATCTTCTCTTAATTTTCAATAAACCATCTAAATCACCTCTTTTAAAGATACCTGAACTATGTTTAAATTCCCAAATAAGTAAATTATTAGATGAAGTAATTGATTTTGATTTTATCTTTGATGATGATTTACCATCATTAGTACTATCATCATCAATATGAGAATTATCAACTTTATGGAAACCATACATATTTAATTGTCTAATAAAGGAAGAAATATTTGCATGTTTAAAATATTTTGATAATGATTGAGTAAATTCTTCACCTGATTGAACGTAAAAGTTTGAATTATCAGATTTCCACCAAATTAAATTATCCATTGTTGGTTCCTCTAACATTGAATATAATTTACGTATAAATGAAGCAGGTTGAGATTTCTTTAATGTAACAGCAGTGGTAGTGGTTTTTAATTCATTATCCATTTCAGTATCAATAGAATCTTTACTTTCATCAACTATCATGATGCTTTTCCTTGTTGTACTTTAATCAAACTTTACCTTTCCTTTGATCTGCGCAAGGAGTTGAATTGAAATTATTAAATAGTTAAATTAATTAATGTTAATGTTAAAACAGATATCAATATAATATAATAGAATAAATTTAGTATTCAGTGTATAATTAAATAATATAGATAGATCCAATACAATTACAGATCTTAAAAGAAAGAAGTTAAATGAAAAGAAATAGGAAAATAGGAAAATAGGAAAATAGGAAAATACACTTTATTCTCTGCGCTTGTGTTTTCCAACGGTTTATTTAGTTATACCACTTCTACTTCTGTAAGTGTTATCTTTATTGAATCTTCTATCACTGTTTTCTCTAGTGTGTTGTCTATAGTTATGATAGGTTCACATGGTGGTGATTTATCTCCTATTATAATAGTATTCTTAGTATCTTTCACTGTCCTTTGTTTTGGGGATATTATCATTATACTCTCCACATGACAACTAACTCTATATCCTCTATGACTAGATACCCATCCACCATCTGTAATCACCACTACTTTAAATTTATCATTATCTTCATTCTTACCTGAAAGACACAATATCTTACCTTTATGTTTATCATTCACAACTTTCATTATAAATGAATTAATAGAAAATCCATCCCTTGATCCTCTATATAATGCCTTTGTATTAAGGTCTATTAATTTAATGTTAATAATTGTTGATAATTGTGATATTTTCTGTAATGTTAGAATCTTATATTCTGGTTTAGTATAGTTTTCATTACTACTCTCCATCATTGGATTAAACATTTCATATATTGGATTAATTAATAATGGTGTAGTTTCACAATATGTTTTAATAAATGATTGATACGTTATTACTTTATTGTTATTATTAAAACATCTCAATATATTCCTAATTTCAATTCTATAACTTAATTCAAATGATTTATTATAAATTGAATTAATTGACAAAGGTAATAAAAATTTAATTAATGTTTCCAATTCATCAACTCCTACCTCTTCATTCTCATTATTATCATATGATTGTACAATTGGTATTAAATTCCATAAAATTGTTCTCCTTTTATTTAATATTATATCAATTTCATCATCCCTTACTTCACTTTTATCACTCTTACTAACTAATTTAAATATCAATCTTATAAAATATTCATCATCTAATCCTAATTTCTTAAATCCTTTACAATATAATAAATAAACTATAATTATAATTTCATGTAATGTAAAATCATGTCTTTCCCCACTATCACTAATTAATGGCCAATTACTTAACCCTTTCAATATCTTATAAACAACATAACCTCTTTCATCATTAAGTATAATAGACATACCTAATTTATTCATCAATTCTTCATATGTAATTGAATCATTTAATTCTTTAATACATCCAAATAAAAATGTTGAAATTGTAATTAATTCAATATTACTAACATTACTCCTAACATGTTTCCAAAATAACTTCTTCATAACTTTCCTATTAATCTTATCACTATCTAAAACTCCCTTATATTCATCAATACTACTTGTATTACCCATATCGTATAGTATACTTAACTTACAGATAAAAACATACTATCTTTAATAACTATATAAAAATTCATTACATAATAAACATACTTAAACTACTTCTTACTCTTCTTTCTTCTCTTTCTTTCTTCTTGAAGTAACTTACTACCACCAACAAAGGCATGAGAATCAATCATTTCACTAAAACGTTCATCAACCTCTAAATTATCCTGTTTACCACCTTCTAAACGTTTCTCTAATTCATTCTCCAACTCTCTCTGTCTCTTATTCTTAAACTTATTCTTCTTTGATTTCAATTTTTCAAGTTTTTCAATATCTTTAATATTAAAATGTTCTAATTCACTTGTATTGTTCTTATTACCACTACCTCTTTCCTCAATTTGAAGTTCTTCATCCCCATCTTCAGGTCTCTTACCCCTACTCTTCTTACCATTATGTGCTTCTTTCTTTAATTCTTTTACTTTTTGCTTTCTAGCCTTTCTTCTCTCCTTTTCCTTCATTCTTAATTTCTCAATTGGTGTAAGTTCTTCCTCTATGACCTTACTACTATCACTCTTACCATTATTACTTAATCCTGGTGTAAATGTAAATTCAATATCAACATCACCTTCTGTGTCTTCCTTAATACTCTCCTCCTTTTTACCAATTAATTGTTTATATTTATTAATATTAACTTCATCTTCATCTTCACTATCACTATCACTTGCTAAATAATTTTTTAAATCTAAATTATCTAATTCACCTTGCTTGAAGGATTTACTTAATATTTGAACTCTTTCAATTGGTGTTTCATCCCAAGTTAATTTTGGTTTACTATTTCTTAATGAATCTGTTGAAAATTCAATTGGTTGATAATTAATTGGTAATTTATTACATTTATCTCTAATATCATTCTCTTCAAATTCCATTTCATTTGGGATATACCTTAAATCAAAGAAATTACCACTACTTTCAAATTCTGTATTATCACATTTTTTATAAATTTCAATTGAACTTTCTAAATTATTAAATTCAATAACTGCATAATAATATCTTAACCTTTGTAATTGATATTTTCTTAATTCAGTTGAATCAAATCCTTCATCCTCTCCATTATTTTCTTGAATTAATTTCCTACTTGCTTTCTCTAAATCTATATCATCATCATCATCATCATCATCTACATCACTCTCCATCTCATTTTCTTTCTCTATTACTTTGAAAATTTCCTTTGGTGGTCCATTTATTTCTTCTTCTGCTAATTTCTCCTTACCATATTCACTTTTATAAATTGTAACACTTTTTATACTACCTTCTATTGGTAAGAATGAATTAAATGTTGCAAATAAATCTTTTGAATTAATATGATCCCAATCTAAATTAACTGCAGCAATTCTATTTGTTGGATCTGAAGTTGGGATTTTCTCCTCTATTTCAATATCTGATTCAACTTCTGATTCAATATCTGAATCAATTTCAACTTCTTCTTCTTCTTCTTCTTCTGATGAATCACTCTCTACCATACCTCTTGCTTTAGCAAGTGGATCTTCAGTGTCTAATTCTGATTCACTCTC
>JAJMAS010000041.1:0-46533 GCA_030565065.1 Pichia cephalocereana | reverse complement strand
CTCTTTATTTCTTTTACGTGTCTTTGTTGTTCATTGTTGACTTTGACCTTTTCTTATATTTTCTTTCTTTTTGGTACCAAATACTATACCAACATGAAGGTTTATACATCTCTTATCTTTATCCTTCTCTCTGCAGTCAATGCCCTCCATTTCTATGTTAATACAGATGAAACTAAATGTTTCTATGAAGAATTACCAAAGGATACAATTGCAGTTGGTAAATTTGCAGTTTATGAATTTGATGATAATTTAAATGATTATATTGAAAATAATAATAATTTAAAAGTTGAAATTACAATTGATGAAACTTTTGATAATAATCATAGAGTTGTTTCACAAAAAAATTCTCCAATTGGTTATTTTACATTTACTTCATTAGATAGTGGTGAACATAAATTTTGTATAACTCCAAAACATTCAAATTGGTCAAAAAAATCAAAACATAGAATTTTATTTGATTTAATTGTTGGTGATGCAAAACCTTTAGTTGATAGTAAAAGAGATGGTGATGTATCTTATCTTACTTTGAAAACTAATGAATTAATTAAAAAATTAAATAATATTAAAAGAGAACAATCATTACTTAGATTAAAGGAAGCAACTTTTAGAGATACTTCTGAAAATGTTAATTCAGCTTCAACTAAATGGACAATTATTCAAATAATTATCCTTATTGGTACTGGTATATGGCAATTATCTTATTTAAAAAATTTCTTTGTTAAACAAAAAGTTGTTTAATTGTATATGATCCGATTTTATATTAACATAATTTTTTATTCATAATCAGTCATTCTTTCTCTTCTTATTCTTTATTTCTTTATATAAACGCCTCCGATGAACCTCACAGATGATGAATATTCTCGTTATGGTAGACAAATGCAAGTACCTGAATTTAATTCATTAAATGGTCAATTAAATTTGAAAAATTCTAAAATTTTAGTAATTGGTTGTGGTGGTTTAGGTTCATCAGCTTTACTTTATTTAGCAAGTTCAGGTATTGGTAAAATTGGTTTATTAGATCATGATAAAGTTGAATTAAGTAATTTACATAGACAAATTATACATGATTCCAATTCAATTGGTTTATTTAAAACAGAATCTGCATCAAAGAGATTAAAATTAATTAATCCAAATTTAACAATAATTAAACATTCAATTATGTTAGATAATTTAAATTCTTGTGAAATTTTCCAAAATTATGATTTAATTTTAGATTGTACTGATAATCCAATAACTAAATATTTAATTTCAGATACTTGTATTGTTACAAATAAACCATTAATTTCAGCTTCATCAGTTAAAACTGATGGTCAATTAATTATTTTAAATTATCAAAATGGTCCATGTTATAGATGTATTCATCCTAAACCAACAAAACCTGAAAATATTGCAACTTGTTCAGATGATGGAGTTATTGGTCCATGTGTTGGATTAGTTGGAGTTTTAATGTCAATTGAATCAATTAAAATCTTAACTAATTATTATAATTTAACAAATAATCCTTATAAACCAATTATGTTAATGTATTCAGGTTATAATGATAATAATGGACAATCAATTAAAAGTTTTAAAATGAGAGGTAAACAATCAAATTGTATTTGTAATAAATTAACAAAAAAGATGATTGAGTCAATTAATTATACAGAATTTTGTGGTTCAATTGATTATAATATTTTAAATGATAAATTTAGAATAAGTTTCGATAATTTGAAATCATTTAATAATGATGATCAATTAATTATTGATGTTAGACCAATTGAACAATTTAATATTTGTAATTTGAAAACTTTTAATGATAATGATAATATAAATTTAATTAATTTACCATATACTAAACTAATTAGATTAAATGAAAATGAACTGAAAGAGACTCTACCAATTGATAAAACAATAATATCTGTTTGTAAAATGGGTAATGATTCACGTTTAGCAACTAAATACCTTATTGATAAAGGTTATAAAGCATTAGATTTGAAAGGTGGATTAAATGAATATTCAAAATCAAATAAATTTAACGTTTATTGGTAAAGATAATATACAAAACATTATATAATTAAATCTTCAATTATAATTAATCCATTCCCCCATGCACTTGCAATTGATTTATTCATTGATGATATCTTAATTGGACAAATATCATTAGAATTAACTAAATGTGTATTATTTGCTAATTTATCCTTCTTTAATTTATCCTTAATTGAAACATCACCATTTTTATCAACACTATAATTTAAATTAATATAGAACTTATTATTTTGTAAATTACTCTTCTTCATTTGAAATAATTGAATTGAATATGGATATTGTTTTGAATCAGTTATTCTTGACATTTCAATAAAATTACATAATCTAATTACACCATTTGTATGTCCAGTTATTAATGTAAATCCATTATTTAAAATATTTTTTTCAAATGATTTAACATTAGTTAAACATGATATTTCTCTATCAATTGAAATTCTATATTTATTACTACCCCTTGGATCTTTAATTGTATATGATTTAATACTACATGGCCATTCAATTGAGAAAAAAGTTTTCAAACTATTAATATATGTACAACTTCTATCAAAAATTAATTCTCTATTCATAACTGATGATCTATAAATTTTCAATCTATTCATTAATGGAATTTTCTTATTATTAATTGTTAATGGTAAATTAATCATATAATCAATAAAATCTGTTGTTGAAACGAGTAAATTTATTGAATCATCAGTTTCATTTGTTGGATATGTTGATTTAATACATGTAATTGAAGGTAATTTAGTTGAAATTAGGAAGTTAATTTTATCTTCTATTATTGAATATTGTCCAATTAATCCATGATTAGTTCCAAATATAATTATACTTGGTGTAACAAATGTTGATGTTGTTATTTTAATTAATTTATCATCATTTATTATAATCTTTTGAGAACCTGATAATAGTTTATAATATTTATTGTCATTAGAGGATAAAAATGATTCATTTATTTTCCAAATTTCAACAGATCCATTAGATAATGTTAATTTCATTAAAGTTTCATTTTCTTTACTTGAAATCATTGAAAATTCAACTTCTTTAATTAAATTATTAATTATAATTTTTTTATTAATTTCAAATGAATCATTATTATATTCCAATATAGTTAAACAACAAAAGCTATTAGAGAATTCTGATATATCAATATTTGGATTTTTATCAATTGTAACTATAAATAAGAATTTTTTATCATTAATTGAAAATGGTAACCATTCTAATTGTAATGGGAAACCACCTGTATTATAAACTAATCCTGATCTTAAATTTTTATCAGAATATGGGAAACTTTTAACATTATCTGGTAATATATTACTACTCTCTTCTTGATTAAATGATAAATCAATTGAATTATTAAATGAGAAATGATTATGAAATGTTTTATAATCAATTGGAGATAATTCAATATCATTTAATGAATTATAAAAATCAATTGGAAAAAGATTATTTATATTATTTTCCATTGCATTATTTAATTGTAAATCAATTGGAATATCTGCAATAAATCCAATATCTAAATTTAAATCTTGAATTTGTAAAAATTGTTGTAAAGTTAATTGAGAAGTTGAATAATTTTGATAAAATTCAATTTCATCATTATTAATTTTCCTATTTTTATCTCTTAATTCATCTTCTAAGTTTTCTGCAAATAATTCTAATGCAGGAGATTTTGTTTTTGTTTTATATTTACGTACTTTGGACATTTTTTAGAGAAGGTGGTAATAGAAGAAGAGAAGATGAGGTATTATCAGATAAACAACAACCTCTAAATTGAGATAAATTACAATGTGTCTATTGATATTTTACGTAAGCAATACCAACATTTGTATCTTCTTTTAATATCAACATCTATAAGTATCAATTCATGTCAGTAGTACTTTATTTGAATAATATATGGTGGTATAAAGTGTGTTATTCTATTATATTATGCTTTAGATCATTTTGAAAATTGAAAAAAACCTTCTAATAATAATCATCTATCAATTATTAAATATCACATTTAACTAATCTCTGAAAATAGCAATTTTCACTTTTTAGGTGGCTCGTCAAAATCAATTAAATGATAATTAATTTACAACCAAACCTCCTAAATAGATTTAACCACTCTCCCATATCAACTGCAACACATACACTACAGAATAAGACAAAGGAAAGAGCAAAACCAAGGGCAAAAGAAGAAGAAAAGAGTGAAAGAAGTGAAAGAATTGAAAGCTGAGCCTGCAGGGCATACTTTTATGACAAAATTCTTGTCATAGTAGATGAGCCTTCACTTACGTAAGTATCTTCTATGTAGTTGTTATATGCTTTATGTATTTAGATGTTATGTACGTGGATGTATATAATAATGATAGGAATGACTATATATAATGATAAAAAATCTATTGTTTTAAAGCTTGATCTAAATCTGAAATTAAATCTTCAACATTTTCAATACCAACACTAACTCTAAGTAATGTTTTTCTAGCATTTGCATCAGTAACTGCTCTCCATTCAATAAGTGATTCAACACCTCCTAATGATGTTGCATGTTGGAAAAATTTTAATTTAGATGGTAAACTTTTAGCCTTTTCAATTTCATTTAATTCAATACTGAAAACTGGTGAATGACCACCTTTCATTTGTTTTAAAACAAATGATTCATTTTGTAATGATGAATGATGAATTTTATCTAATGATGGATAATTTGCTTTATTTTCAACTAAATATTTAACAATTTTAGTAGCTGATTCACTTTGTTGTTTAATTCTTAATTCATAAGTTCTTAAACTTCTTAACAATAAATAACTTTCCAAGTTGGCAATATTTGTACCAAGATAAATTCTATCAGTTGCTAATTGAATTTTAACTTTTGGATCTTTTGTAACTAAACAACCTGCTAATAAATCAGAATGTCCACCAAAATATTTTGTTGCTGAATGCATAATCATATCAACACCAAAATCAAATGGATTTGATAATGGAGGTGGTGCAAATGTTGAATCAACTAAAACTTTTGCACCAATTTCTTTTGCTTTAGTAACATAATATTCAATATCATGAACAAGTGAATAAGGATTTTCAGGTGTTTCAACATGAATTAAATCACCTTCCTTTAATTGATCTAATTCATTTAAATTAACAATTTTAATATTATAATTTCTTGATAATAAATTTAAAATACCATGACAACCATGATAACCATCACCAATTGCAACAGTTTTAGGATTAAAATACATTATTGCAGCAAAAAATGCACTTAAACCTGAATTATATGCAATTACTTCACCATCTAATAATTTACTTAAAATTTTTTCAACTCTAGTTGAATTTGGATGTCCTAATCTTGAATAAATTGGTGTATCAGATGATGGATCATAATTATCAGATTGATAATCAGTTGCAGGTCTAATATCATCTGGATTTGATGGATAACGAAATGTTGTTGTAACATTAATTGGTGGAACAACATCTGTAACTCTATTTAATACTTGATCTGCATGAATTGCATTGGTTGAAATACCTGTCATTATTCTATGTGTCTTTACTCAAAAGAAAGCAGTAATAACTATATATCCAATAATTATTGACTTTATAAAAATGTGGGCAATTACTCACTTTTAAAGGGTTCATAGTCTATTTCCTATTGGTAACTGTGGCTCAGTCTTCATCTTCATCTTCATCTTCATCTTCATCTTCTCTCTTTCTCTTTTATGCTCCACACACTCTTCTTTCTACTGGATAAGTAACACATTCATAAGATGGTACATATTATTTTATCTGTTAATCCATTAGAGATTGATCAGTAGATAGATCTAAGATCTACACCATAATAGATAAGTCCACTCTCGGAATTTTCCCCCAATAGTAAAACCCAATCTCTCGGAAATTTCACTAAGAAATAAAATTTTTGAAAAAAAAAATTTTTTAATTTGGAAAATTATCAGTTTCTTTAAAAGTTACTTATTTATACTGTTGTTATTTACATATACAATGGCAAAACCACAGAGAAAGGGGAATAGGAAAGGTAAATTTTCTAATCAATCAGAATCTGAAAAATCAGGTAAACCAGATTTCAGAGATGCAGTTCTAAATGCAAGTAGATTTTTAAAGAAGAAATCAGGTCGTAATGTTGATAATAATGAAGAAGAAGATGATGATGATTTAGAATTCGATGATGAAGAATTAGATTCAGATGCTGCATTAGGTAGTGATGATGATTTAGATGATTATATGGTTAAAAAGAAAAATGTTAAGAATGGTAAGAATAAAGTTATTAAAAATGATAAAAAATTAAATCAATATGGTGAAGATGAAGATGGTTGGGAATCTGTTGATGAAGGTGAACTTATGACACTTTCTGAACTTTGGGATAAAGATGATTCTGAATTAAAATCATTAAATAAAAATAAAAAAATGGATATTGAAATTAAGAATAAAGATAAAGATATTGTCTTTGATGATAATAATGATGTAAGTGAAGAATCTGAAAGTGAATCTGATAAAGAATCAGGTGAAGAATCAGGTTCAGATGAAGAATCAGATGAAGAATCAGAATCAGAATCTGAAGAAGAAGATCCATTTGATGAAATGAAATTATCTGATGATGAAGATGTTAAACTTGGTTCAGTTATGAAAAATTTAAAATCAAAATTACCAAAAACTGATAAAGATACTTCTAAAAAATTATTAATTAATGATAAAACTGCAGAAAATGAATATCTTTTACCAACTCAAGGTGATTCACTTACATTTGATGATATGCTTGAAGATATTGATGAAAGTGATACTAATAATAATAATCAAAATGAATCATTAATACGTGATATTGCTAAACATTCTAAAGAATTAAAGGAAAAATCAAAATCAATTGATGATGATGAAACTATTAATAATGATGAAAATTCAGCATTTTCAATTCCATTACCTGTTAATATTCAAAAACGTCATGAACGTCGTGCAGCTTATGAAATTCAAAAAGATCAAGTTAATCGTTGGAGAGATATAATTGCTCATAATAGAGATCAAGATGTTTTAAAATTTTTACCCGAAAAACCTGAATTAGATAAAAATAATGTATTTAAAGATGATAATAATATTTCAATTAATGAATTAGAATCAAAATTAAATAATATAATTGATGCAAGTAATTTAGAATCAAAAGAAACTGAAGATTTATTTGAAAATATCGAAACTGCTAAATTATCAAAAACTGAAATGATGAAACGTACAAATGAACTTAGATTAATGAGAGAATTAATGTATAGAGGTGTTAAAGATTCTAAAAGATTGAAAAAAATTAAATCAAAAGCTTATAGAAGACAAATGAGGAAAGAAAAATTAAAGGAACAATCATTAATTTCTCAAGCAAATCAAATTAATGGTATTGAAGATGAAGATTATGAAGATAATAATGATGATCCAATTTATCAACGTGCAAAGGAGAGAATGACATTAAAACATAAAAATACATCACAATGGGCAAAACAAATGATTAAATCAGGTATGTCAAAGGATAAATCTAATAGAGATGAATTAGAGGAAATGATGAAACAAAGTGAGAGATTAAAATTAAAACAATTAGGTAAAAATGAAAATGAAAGTAGTGAAGATGAAAGAAATTTAAGTGATTTAGAGAATGATATTGAAAATTTTAATGATAATATAGATAATGATAAATTATCGAAAATTGGTAAAGGTGTTTTAGCAATGGATTTTATGAAAAATGCTGAAGAGAGGGATAGATTAATTAGATTAAAGGAAATTGAAAATTTAAGAAAATTTGAAAATAATGAAGATTATACTGATATTTTAGATTCTAATAATGATAATATTAATAATGGTGTTAATATAACTGTTAATAATGGTAGAAGAATTTATACACCATCAGCATTAATTGCAGCTGAAGAGGCACGTAAGATTGAATCTGAACTTTTAAAGGAATTAGATGAAGATGATGCAAGATTATTACAAAATAGAATATCTGTTAAGGAAAGAGAATCTAAAAAGAGAAAACATAGAGAAGATGAAAGTGATAGTGAGGATGACGATGATGTTGATGTTAGGACTTCCACCGCTAAACCAGATGAAGAATCTGAGGAAGTTAATCCATGGTTAGCTGAAGATGATGAAGATAATTTTGATAGTGATGAAGATAATAAAATCAATAAATCTAATAAAGTTAAAGTTATTGATAAATCATCATCTAAATTTGATAAATCTAGTGCTAAAATTGCCAAGAAATTATCAAAAAGAAAAGAATCATTAATAAAACAAGAAGATAATTTATTAAATGGTGATAATGAAGAAATTCAAATTTCCAACAAAGAAACATTGAAAATTGTTGATCCAAAGAAGGAAAATATAGCAGCTAAATCTGATGATGAATATGAGAGTGATGGTAATAATGAAGAAGATATTCGTATGTTTAAACAATCTGATTTAATTCAAGAAGCATTTGCAGGAGATGATATATTAATTGAAGAATTTGAACAAGAAAAAGAGGAAATTATTAAAGAAGATGGTGATAAAGAAGTTGATGTATCAGTACCAGGATGGGGTTCATGGGCCGGAGGAGATGTTGAAGGTGAAGAAAGTGGATGGACAGTACCAAAGAATAATAAAAAGAGGAAAATTGTTAAGACAATTCAAGGTATTGTTAATAAAGATAATAGATTAGATAAGAATAAGAAGAATGTTATTATAAATGAAAGAGTTAATAAAAAAGGTAGTAAATATCAAGCTGATAAAGTTCCATATCCATATAAGACATGGGAAGAATATGAGAGATCACTTAGAGCTCCAATGGGTAAAGAATGGACAACAACAAAGACACATCAAAAGATTATTACACCAAATGTTATAACTAAATATGGATCTGTTATAAATCCATTAAAGGCACCATTTACTGATAAATAGTTTATGTAATTTACCTAGAGTAATAAATTATAAGAAAATATGATGTGTAGTAATGTGATAAGTCATAACACTGATGTGGAAAGAATTGGTTATTTAAGTAGTTGGGTTTAGTGTATGTTTATTAGAATCTTTACCTTTTATTTCTTTAACAAATGACAAAATTACAATTATCAAGGAAGATATCAACAAATACAATTGATGAAATATTTAATAAATTAACAAATGATGATAATTTAAATGATCTAACTAAACAAGTGTTATTAAGAAATAAGGATAGTTTTACAAGTATAATAACGAATGAACATTTCATTAAAAGACATGAATTCAATCAAAAAAGAGTAATTAATTATATAATTTATCATTTTAAAAAATGGGTTAGTAATTTATTTAAAATTGGTGGTAATGGTAGAGATGGATTATTTGGATCACAAGGTATGGATTATGTTGATTGTGATTATTTTGGATTAAAATATGATGATATTGAAAGTAATGAATTTGATTTAGATAATAAAGTTTGGAATTAAAGTTACGCGATTGGTTCATGTTTATTTACATGCCATTTACGTTATTTACATGTTTTTTATAAGTTATTGTTTGTATAAGATTAAGAATAGTATATGAGTTTAACAGTACCAAGTACATTTGAAGATATTAATGAGTTTATAATTGAACAAGAGAGGAAATTAGTTAAATCTATTAAATATAATGATGAATTTATTAAAGAATTAAAAGATAATGGAATTAAATTAAGTGAAGAAGATGCAATGAGAGTATTGAATAAAGTTAATAAAGAGATTAAGAATAAGTATAGGAATACATTATTTTTAAGACAGAATAGATTTCAAGTTATTAAACAACTAATTCAATATGAGAGGGACATAAAGGAGAATAAGTTAAAGAATATCGAAAATGTTAATAAATTTGTAGAAATGTCTATAGGAATTGGAATATATGATGATGATGATGATGATGATGATGATGATGATGATGATGAAGAAGATAATGATGAAATAGTTTCATCTAGAAGAATGTTTAGTGAATTACCTGATTCTAATTTAATTGGTACTAATGATGTTGATATGATTGAAAGATATGATAATATACGAGATAAACTTTTAAAAAATATAAGGAAGATTGATAAAGTAAGGAAAGATAGTTTAAGTTTATTTCATATTATTTGTAAACTACGAAATATGAAGAATGATGAGAATGATAATAATAATGAAGAAATTGAACAAGAGATTAAACGTATGAGATATTTACTTGCAATAAGTGAAAAGAAGTAAAGTTAATTATTATTAAATATATTATTTTTATTATATTATATCTATAAAAACAAAATATGAAAAGTGTATATAGATCTAAATTTGATTAATTTAATTTAATCGAATAAACCGAAACCCATATCATCATCAGATTCTTCCTTTGCTTCTTCAACTTCTTCTTCAGCAGCAGCATCAGAAGAACCTGAAGCAGCAGCACCAGTTGATGCAGCACTTGCTGAACCAGTTGAAATTGAAGCTAATTTAGTTGAACCTTCAGTAATTAATTCATCAATTGATTTACCTTCTAATGAAGATAATAATAAATCAATATTTGATTGTTCAACTTCTGAACCAACAGATTCTAATAAAGTTTTAATATCTGAAGAAGATGGTGATGAATTACCACCTTGTTGTAATAAAAGATATGCAGCTAAATACTTCATTTTTTTGTTGAATAATCACGTTTAAGCTATTAGAAATGAGCAGACTATCCCTTGTAAAAAGGAATATTAAAATAGAAATGTAGTGGATAGATTAAGAAAATTGAAAAATTAATTTTTTCCCAAAGACGTAATGATAATTTTTTTCATGAGAATATTCATCATGAAGAAAAATATTATAATATTGTGAGAAATTGCCTAAAAGAGTAAGAAGGGTTATATATATATATATATATATATATAATTCCTAACCCTCCAACCTTACACGTGACAGTCACGTGATGAGACTATATCCGCGGTTATTTTGACATAAATTACTCATTTAAGAAATTGATTAGATAAAGATTCTTTAATTTGGTATCATGATTTTAACAGTTGGAATTTTTCACTAATTTATTATCTTTTTTCTTTTATTTTATTTTTATAATACACTCTCTATATATGAATAAGGAGAGGGATATTCTTAAAGATTCATTACGTGAAATCTTTTTAGGTTCAGTTAGTGGTGCATGTGGTAAATTAGTTGAATTCCCATTCGATACAATTAAAGTTAGATTACAATATTCTCAATCATTATCACAACCTTTATATAATTCAACTTTCGATGCAATTAAGAAAACTTATATTAATGAAGGTATTATAAAAGGTTTTTATAAAGGTTTAAAAGTACCCATATTAGGTGCATCAATGGAAGTTTCATGTCTTTTCTTTAGTTATAATTTATCACAAGATTTATTGAAAATTTTTAATAATAAAAAATTAACTGATGATTTAAAAATAAATGAAAAATTAATTTGTGGTGCAATTAGTGGAATTTGTACTTCATTTGTTTTAACTCCAATTGAATTAGTTAAATGTAAATTTCAAGTTGAAAATTTGAAAAATTTGAATAGTAGTAGTAGTACTAATATTAGTCAAATAACGAGGGAAATTTTACGAAAAAATGGTTTAAAAGGTTTATACAAAGGACATTTAGCAACTCTTTTAAGAGAATGTGGTGGTTCAATGGCTTGGTTTGGTAATTATGAATTTTTAATTAATTATTTTGCCCAAGGTGAATTAAATTATAAACCAACAATTTTACAATTAATGATTGCAGGTGCAGGTGCAGGTATTGGTTATCATTGTACTTTATTCCCAGCTGATACAATTAAATCAATTTTACAAACTAATGATTCAAAAAATTTAACATTTACATCAGTTGCCAAGCATATTTATAAAACTAAAGGTATTTGTGGATTTTATTCAGGTATTGGTATAACATTATTTAAATCAATTCCAACTTCAAGTATGATGTTCATTGCTTATGAAAAAATGAAAGAATTAATTGAATAAGGAATTATTTATAGACGTATTTATTTATTAAACATATTCTTAGATTTAGAAGTAATATTATTGATGTTCTTTTTATTTATTTGATTAATTAATAATTCAACAAAAGACATCATTTCCTCTTTAAAATAAAATATTAAACCTGCACTTAAAACACTTTGTAATAATTTTGATTCAATACCTTTATATAATGAATTAATACCTTCATTTTTAATAATTTTATAAAATAACGCAAAACTATTATCACTTGAATCATTTTCCTTACTCATTAAATGCATTCTTGCACGAATTGTATAATATGGATAAGTAATTAAAATTGCAATTAATTTACCAAATGATCCTAATAATAATGCATCAATTGATGATATATTTGAACCTTTACCTTTTTTAAATTTAATTAATAAATTTTTCAATTGTTCATAAATTGTAAATTGAATCATTGGTGAAGTAACTAAAATTAATGCAGGTCCTAAACCTGAAAATAATCCATTCATTCCCTCATTTTGATAAATATCATAAATAACTTTAAGTGTGTTTGTAGTTTTATCATTCTTTTGAACAGTCATTCTAGTATTAGCAACCCAAATTGGATTAGTAATTACTCTTGATATAATACCTGCACTTAATCCTGTAATTAAACTATTTGAAATATTTAAATTATTCTTTGACCCTTTTTTAAGATAATTACCAATTAAATTATAAATATAATAATAAACAAAATTAACTGAAACAATACCAATTAATGCACTCTCTAAACCTGAATAATACTTTTTACAATTTAATAAAATAAATTTAAAACGTAATAATAATTTCTTTAAAATAATTTGTAATTTAATTAATTTAACCCTAATTATTAAATCATTAGTAGTTTCTTTAGAATTATCAAATTCTTGTAAAATTTCATGATGTAAAGTACGTAATGAAAGTTTTGAATTATTTGTTAATTTATTAATTTCTTCATTATCTTCAATGTTTTTTGTTTGTGCATTTGTACTTAATGTAACTAATGGATAAGTTAATGTCATTGAAACTAAACCTGATAATCCACCAGATATCGCATGTATAATACTCTTGTCTGTCATTGTTATTAAAAGAAGAGAATAAAATAAGATAAACAAAAGTTTAATTTTGAAATAAAAACATGTTACGATAAAGAAAAATGGTGATAATTAACCGCCCGCTTTTAGTTACCTATTCGGGTAATCAATATGAGTCTTTTACTATCATCTTAAGATTGGTATGATGGATAGTAGATCATGGTAGTGTGTATATGAGTATGTTAGAGTAGTTATTGTATACAAAAAAGTGATAATTAGTTGGATTTGGAAAATTAACCATTATTTACAAAATAAGAATAAAATTTTGATAAAAACTTTATTGTAAAAGATAATGAAAAATAAACAACACTTTAAAGTAAATTATATTTAAGAACAGACTTATTTGATGTACATAACTACTATACTTAATATGTACTCCAAGAAAAGACACCCATAAAAGTCCTAACATTAAATTAAATTCTCCATAACATGAAAATTTAACAAATTCGCAAAAATTCAAAATTTTAATTAATTAAACCACTTTTAACTACTACTCTATACTTTCATCAAACAATGCAACCACCAACATCATCATTCCCATCAATTAAATCATTTTGGAAACAAGCAGTTTTCCTATGTGTAATTGCAATGACAAGTGCATATTTTGTTAAACAAAATGTTACAATTCGTCGTAAGAAACAATTTGTTAAAGAAGCTTCATCTTATGATAGTTTAATGCAAGAAAGAGTTAGAGAGAGAAGTGGTGAATCAATTTCAACTGTTAAACCTGGTTTCCCATTAGATGATGGACTTGAAAGATTTCAAAGAAAGAGTGAATATGAAGGTGCAGGTTTAAGTTATAGATCAAGAAGAACTGGTGATAAATTCACTTGGAGTCATTTCTTTACAGATTATTCAAAGGATGATGATGAAAAGAAGAAATGATTGTCTTCTATCTCTAAATACCACTTGTATATAATATATAACATATATGATAGCTTATAATTTCTTTTTAAATTACTTATACACAAACAAAGAGAGTAAAATACAAAATACAAAAGTAATGATATAATAATTAAATCAATTAATTATTATTTGCAAAATAATCAGTCATTTCTTGATCTAATTCTGCGATGGTTTTCTTCTTCTTTGGTTGAGATTTCTTATTTGCAGGTCTGGTTTTGATTGTAGCTCTTGTAGGTTTAACAGGTCTATTATTTCTAATAGGTTGTCTAGTTAATCTACCCTTTAATGCATTAGGTCTTACAGCTGGAATAATATTTGGTTGAATTCTAGCTGCAAGTGGAACATTAGTTGTATCAACAACTAATTCTAATTTTAATTTTGAACGACCACCATCAATTGCTGCATTATTAAATTTTTGAACTGCCTTTTGTGCAGCTGATGATGATTTAAAAATAACAGTTGCAACACCAGTTGATTTACCATGTTCATTAAATGCAATTGTAATTTTTTCAACTGGACCAACAGCTTGTTGAAAGAATTCCTAAAATAAGTGAGAGAGAAAATTATAGTTAGTAAATTTGTATCAAAAAAAAAAAAAGAAAGAAAGCACTTTCTTCATTAAATTTTCATTATGTATTAATTATCATTTATTGTTCTGTAGGTATATTGGATATTAATAAGGTATACTGAAGCATCATTGGTATAGGCTAGTATAGTATAGTTTAGTTCATCATAGTATTAGTTCATTCAGTTAATTATATAATATTATTCAGTTTTATCAGTAAATCACACACAATTATCCTCAAGAAAAAGTTCCCTTTCAAGAAAGACTTTTTATTTGAAATAATTCTTAATTTAATATTGAATGATAAAATCCCACAATTTTATCTAAATTGAATTCAGATGAACTGAATTGAGAACCAGAATAAGCAAAACTGAATAAAAATATAATTATAATAATAATAATAATAATAATAATCATTAATACAACAAATAGTAACATAGAATTAACTTGACCATTTGTTTGAAAAGACATCATAAAATTTGATGATATATTAAAGGAAAGAGATATTCCATTAAAATGAATAGAACCAGTGACTAAAACTAAGTACTCGATCAAATAATCAAGTAATAAACATATAGACTATGAGTTAAGTCTTGTAATTATTAGAGAACCATAAAAAACGTTAAGCCAATATACCTTAATCCATATAACCATATAACCCATATAAGAAATAACCAACAGCAACATATATAAACCCAAATAAAATGATAATATAATAACAATGGAAATGAAATGAAATGAAATGAAATGAAATGAAAAAAAAGATAGTTAATAATAACATACTCTAATTGAATCTTGTTTAATATCTTTTGGTAAACCCGAAACGACAACTTTTGAAGCATTTTTCAAAGAAGCAGCTTGAGGATTAATTGTAGCAGCATTTAAAGAAGAAGTTAGAATTGCTCTTCTTTGAGTAGGTCTACCACGTAAAGAAGCAGGACCAGTTGGTCTAATTGATCTACCACCTCTAATTGTTCTTGGAGCAGATTTTGAATTAATTTGAGGTCTCTTTGAACCTTTAATTAATCTTCTTGAAGGAGTATTTTTTCTTGAAGAAGATTTATTATTTTGAGAGATAATAGCATCTAATGATTGATCTAAAGCAGACATTGTGTGTATTGTAGGATAAATGTGTGTGTTTGTGATTGTTTAAAGGATATATTCAAAAGAAAAGAGGTGTATAATCCAGGGTGGCAAATTAGAAAAGTGGGAAATTACTGAAAAACTTCAACAGAATCAAAAAAAATCATTAAAAAAACAAAAATCGTCCCACAGTCCCATCGACGCACCGACGCAAAACCATTTAACCGGTTAATTACCGATCCTGATGATCTATTTCAATTCAGTTGGAATTGATGGTTGTTGATTTGAAGTGATTTGTTTACTGTCTCTCTTGGATTTTAATAGTGTAATTGAATTGTGTGTATGATAATATATCACAATTGTAAATAGTTTAAATATTAGTTTTAATTCACTTTATATTTACAACTATTTCATTAAACTAAACTCTAACTGTAGTTAATTATTTAATTTAAATATACTTTAAAATAACATTTAATAATAACTATACCATATATCTATAATCTTATGATTTATAATGTAAATAATTCTCTTATTGGTTAAAAATAATAAATATAATAATACCTTAATAATACTTTTATAGCCTTTTTAAGGTACTTTTTATGCAACAATCTATCTCTATTTTATATTCATCGATATTGTTCTTTTATTTTTGGGAATTGTAACTAATTTAATTCATTCAATACTACATTGATATTAACACTATTTATAACTCATATAATATACCCCTTATACCCCTTATAAACTTATACACTCATACCATCATACCACATCACAATGTCAATAATTGATTATTTATTTACATTTGATATTAACCACAATTCAAGAATTAAAATTTTAAATACTTTAACAAAATATAATCAAAATGATACTGATTCAATTGATATTCAATTAGATAATTTATTAAATATCCTTACACCTAATAACTTATTTAATTACCCTAATATTGAAAATTATACAATTATACCAATTTCAATTAATATTTCAAATGGTAATTTATCAATAGACTCAAATGAAGGATTAAATCCTTGTTATATTTATACAATTAGTTATTATAATGGTACATTTGCAAAAGGTATTTCAATTATATCTCAATTACCATTATTACAAATATTTAAACCACTTTTAGTTTATTTATTATATGAATCATTTAATAATAGCATCAATCAAAATAACAATCTAAATACAATTTATCATAATCTAAACAATTCCCAAATCGACACTTTTTTCAATCATTATCAAAAATTCAACCCACCTTCAAGATTCGTACTTAGTAGAATTCAACCTGATACAAAATTAAATGATTCCCTAAAATTACCACATGAATTAAAGGATACTTTCATAGATACTGATAATCTTTTCAAAACTTCAATTAAAATAAACCTTATCAAATTTCCGATTAATATACCAAAATTATCATTAATTTCATCAAGTTTATCATTATTTGGTATAGATTTACAAAATTCTTCAAATTTGAAAAATTTTATACATTTCTTAAATAATATTAACATTAACATTAATGGTTCAACATTTATGGAAACTTCAATAACTCCTTATGAAAATATAAATCCATTAAATATTTTACTTAATGCTCTAATATTAGAAAAGAAAATTATATTTTTTGCAAATAAATCATGTTATAATATTTTAAATGATTATATTATTATATTATACCTTATTTTCAATTCATCAATCTCTTCTGATAATGATTTAACATTTTATCCAATTATTGACACGAATAATTTAAATTTATTAACCTCTCAAAGGAAATTCCTTATAGGTACATCAAATCAACAAATTATAAGTAAATTAGATTGGAATATTTTCTTAAATTTTGATTCAAATACTCTTAATGTTCAATGTGATACCGTAAATACAACACATACATTAGATCCTAATAGAAATTTAATTAATTCAAATTATTCATCATTTTTAATGACACCTTCAACATCATTTTCAAATATTTCTAAAATTGATTCATTAAAATCTGATTTAAGATTAAATAATTGGAATCCTTCATGTTTCCCTAAAATTATTACCAATTATACAATTAACAATAAATCCACCTCAAAAATACCAATTTCAACAAATTATTCAACAATTCCAAGAATTGATAATGCATTAATTTTACAAATTAATAAATTAATTAAAAATAATCATAATGATGAAACTTTATTTATTTTAATTACAAATTATTTACGTAATTTAATAACAAAGATATTACCATCATTTTATCATTTTATTAATTACCTTAAAATAAATGATTTTAAATCAAATCCTGAAAATGATAATGATTATGAAATTAAAAAATTTATTAAGGAAAATAACATTATTCAGCCATTCCCACTAAATTATCCCTTCGATTCACAATTAGCTTATTTAAATGATCCCAAGATTATCACTTATTATACTAAAATTGTTTTATCCAATTTATCATTATTATCAACATCAATTGATTATAATTCAATCATTTTCCAAAATATTAATTCCAATAATATTCCAGGATTCTTATTCTCTTGGAATGGAGGTTTAGATGATGATGATGAAATATTAGTTAGATTAGATACTCATTATTTAATTAGTATATTAGATAAAATGATTGATGGTACATCAAGTGAAAGTTGGCAATTAAATAAATTTCTCCTTTTACAAATTTTCAAAATTTTAAATTCAATTTTAAAAATTAATAAAAATCAAATTAATGGATTAAATTATGTTTTAATTGATTTATTTATTGAAAAAAGAGGTGATGAATCATTTACAAAATCTTTTGGAATTAATTTATCAAGAAACAATAATGTCTCTAATAATAATACATTTTTAAAGAAATTAAATCAATTATCTATTTCTTCAACAAATTTAGAAATTTTAAAAGATTTAATAACTAATAACGTTAATAATGAACATGAAACCTCTAAATCAAGAAGAACTTCAATAATTAATAATAAATCAGAAGGTAAATCAACAATTTCAACAGAATTAAATGAAAATGATGAATTATTATCACATATAAGTACATTAGGTTCAACAAGATTTATTAAATTAATACTTGTTTCATCACTTTATTTATCAATTAGAGGTCCAGAAGATTTAATTGAAACAAATAAAGGTATTCGTAGGAAAGATTTATTATTAACAGAATTTAAAAGATTTTTGAGTAGTGTTTTAAATGATAAATTTTTCAAAGAATTCGTACTTGTTGAAATGGATGATTTTGTTAAACTTACAGTTAATGATTTTATTGATTATCATATGTGATTTTTGTCTTTATTTTACTATTTTTATATTATCTCTATAGAATTCTTATTTATTTATTATACAAAAGTTAGTCATATTTGATTAATTACCAACCATTTTATGGAATCTCCATGGAACATCAAGTTTATCTAATGTAACTTCAATTAATCTTGGAACTGATAAATCATTACCAAATTCATCTAATTTATAATCTAATTCTTCAGGTGTATTAACAATTGCAGTTTTAGCATCATTAGAACCAAAAGTTTGGAAAATTTGGGTCCATTTCCAATTTGGTCTAATATCATTATAATCCCTATTTGGACCTTTAATAATTCTTTCAACTGTATAACCATTATTATTTAATAAAATAACTAATGGTTTAACAATATTATCTCTATTAAAATTACTTAATTCTTGAATTGTCATTTGAGCTGCTCCATCACCTTCAAGTAAAATTAATCTTGAATCTAATTTACTCATTTCAGTTAATGCAATACTAACACCAAATGAACATGGTAATGCCATACCAATTGAAAGATAATAATGTTGTCCAATAACTTTAGAATTTGAAGGTAATTTAATATCAGGTAATCCAAACATTAATGAACAAGTTTCAGTAACAATAACATCATTTGGTTTGAAAAATGATTGAAATTTTTCTAACATTTTAGTTTGAGAAATTGGTGTATTTGAAGGTATTTGTTCAATTTCATTAATAATTTTAGGTATTTGATAAATTGGTAATTGATTTGATTCATTTAATGATTCCAATTTAGATAATAAATTTGGTAAAATATCTTCAAATGAAATATTTTGGAAATTTTCTAATGAACCAATTTTAATATATTCAGGATTTAATTTAATAATTGAATTTTCATCAATATTATTATATAAAGTCCAATGACCACTATTAATTTCATTATAATAATCACCAATATGAATTAAACAATCTGAATTTTGAACATAAGATTTAACCATTTTATTTGATTCATCACCATTATAATCACCAATATAATAAGGATTTGATTCATCTAATAAAGATTTACCCATATGAGAATTACATGAAGGTAATTTAACTAAATTAACAATTTTTTGAACAATTTCAGTTAAACCATATCTATCAGTTAAAACATCACATAAAATAACTGGATTTTGAGAATTAATTAATCTATTTAAAATTTTAATTGAAATTTCTTCAATTATTTGAATTTCTTCATTAGTTGAAGGTAATGATCTTTCAATCAATTTTGAACCTGAAATATTTAATAAATTTGAACCATCAATTAAATTATTAACAATATCACAAGGAACATATAAATAACCTGGCTTTTTAGTTAAAATTATAGTTCTAAATAAATCATCAATTTCATTTGCAGCATTTGATAAATCATTAGTTAATGAAACAATTTTACATGAAACACTTTTAGCCATATTTTCATAAACATAATGATCAGTTGGATCTCTAGTTGAAACAGCATTAATCATATGATGATAATGACCACCATTTTCCTTAGAAGAATAAGGAGTTGTACCAATTAAATGTAAAATTGGAACATGTTCAGCAAATGAACCACAAATACCATTTAATGCACTCATTTCACCAACACCTTGAGTTGTTAATAAAACACCGAATTTATTTGAACCAATTGTACGTGAATAACCATCAGCTGCATAAGAAGAATTTAATTCATTACAACAACCAACCCAATTTAAATTTGGAACAGAATATAAATGTTCAAGCATTGAAAGGTTATAATCACCTGGAACACCGAAAATATTATGAATATCTAAAGATTCAATTCTACGAAAGATATATTCAGAGATTGGTAGAGTGTATTTAGATGATGTAGTTTCAATACTTACAGGAGCCATAATGTATTATGTGTTATGTGTTGTTTAGTCAAATGTAGTTAAAATGTAGTAATAGCAGATATGAATAATAGAAATGGAAATCAAGAGCAAAGAGGATATACCTTTGACCTTATATACCAATACTTATTCTAATGCCACTCAATATGTACAAATCAACAACAGTATCAATATATATTATACCAATGAATATACCTTTATCAATACCAACATCTTAACCGTAAAAGTACCTTATTAAAAGGTATAAAAGGCATTTTCGGAGAAGTGAAAATTGAAATTTGTGCCCTCTTCCGAAATTTATCATTCGCTTTAATTTCTTCAACGGTTCTCGGTTAAGAGTGGTAAGTAACGGTAAGTGACGGGTTAAATAGGGTTTTATTATCTTATTATCATATCTTCATATCTTGTTCAATATCTTCATAAACTGGTGGTGCTTCATCTGGTTCTCTATCATGATTATTATGTGTATCTTCCATCCCCATTAGGAAATCTGGCATAGATTTAGTAATAAATTCATATTTCCTTCTTTGACTATTCCCATCACTAATTGTCCATGTAATTATAAAATTAACAACATTACCAAACCAATTAGGTACAAATCCTGAACACATAATTGAATTATCCACCATTATTTCCATTAATGATTGATTTATATCAATATCCGCCTTATTGGAAATTTCTTCAATTGGTAATTCATATTGGAAAATTTCATTCATTTTATTATATTGGAAATCTTTAATATCCATAATTAATTCCTTAAAATGAATTTTAATTATCCTATTCTTACTTTGTTCTTTCATATAATATTGATTACATTGTAATGAAAAACTATTATTTGTCTCAATTAATAATGATTCAATTTGAAAATTACCTAATTTAGTACTTTGTCCATTAAATACAAATTCTTTACCTTTATTATCCATTATTCCAATACTTTTCAAATCAACATTAAATTTTAATGATAATTGACTACTGAATGGTTCAGATAATTCAATTATTGACCTAATGGAAAATTCCATACCTAATGGTATACTTTTCGTAAAATTACAATAATTCTCACTTTTATAATCATTATTCCAAAGTTTCCTTATAAATTTAGTTGATGAATGTGATTTATTAATTGATGTTGGAATTAATGCATTAGTTGTTTCATCATAATAAAATTTTTTTAATTTATCCTTAAAAATATCAATTTTAAAATAACTTAATGTTGTAATTGTCTTTGGTAAATTTGGATCAACTCCTGATTGCCATCCAATTGGTACTTTATAAAGTAAATATCTTTTAGGTTTATTCTTAAATCCTCCAAATCTGTAAATTTCAACAAATATTTCATATGTAACTGTTATATCACCATCAATATTACCAAAATTTTTACATGAACTTGGTAAAAATAAACAATCTGGGAATTTAAATTCAAAATTATAATTAATCTTCTCCCCCTCTTCAAATGTAAATGATGGTGTTGTATTATGAATATTACTCTCTTTCTCATTACAACAATCTTTACATTCAAGAGGCAAATCATTGTAAATATTATAAAAATTAATACTTTGAGTAATCAGTTGTCTATTAATTGCAGTACTTTGAAATGCTCCATATTGTAAATCTGTTGCATAATATAAAATATCTGCTGTACCTGCAATACCACATCTAATATGACTAACTTTTTTCAATGTTTCAATAAAATTGATAAATACTTTACCCTTAATATTTGGATTAATTGGTGAATATTTAAAATTAACTGGTGGATCAGTAAAATCAACAAATATTTCTGCTTGTTTCCCAAACCACTTACTCATTATATATATCGATGCTTATAGAAACAACACAAAAGAAAAAGAAGAAATACAACGAAACAAATGATTAATAATGTCGAATCTTTTATCAACAAGGCTGAGTCGGCCACCCTCAAATATTCCCCAGCCTTTTCTTATCAGAGTTTTGACTGTCTCTACATTCATCATGATTTCTCTTTAAAATCATAGTATTGACCTTCACTCTCCTCGTATGATGGTGGAAGTACTTGCGGTGAGTACCCTGACTCCTTCTCCATGGCTTTTTTTTCAAAAACTTCTTGTAAATTATCTCTTGGTATAGGAATATGATTATGATACATATCAAATGTTGAATTTATTTCCAAATGATAAACTCTCATGTTATTTTCATTATTACCATCACATATAGTCCAATTAAATGAAACTGTTGTTTTATTTTCAAAAATATTTGTAATTCCATTTGTCATTACAACTTTACTACCCATTAAATCAAATAATGAATAAGTTAGGTTTGATTTTGAATGTTTTAATAAATCATTATTTGAGATATTCAATTTGTAAATATCATTTGATTTATCATATATGAAATCTTTAATATCCACACAGAGTTCACTAAATTGTATATTCAATAATGGTGTATATACTGTATCATTAATTTTTCCATCAATTAATATTTGATTTCTTTGTTCTAATTGTAATGATTTTATTTTAAATAATCCAAGTTTTGTACTTTTATCATTATATTGGAAATCATTTGTTTGATTACTACACATTTTCAAATCAGACGATAATGTCAATTTGAACTGATTGATGAATGGTTTGGTAATATCAATTATTTTATTAGTTTTCATACTTAAAGTCAGTGGAATTGGTTTTGTAAACAAATCATAACGATTAGCATTTTCTATTTTCCTAAAAAACAGACTATTCTTCTTTGCAATTGGAATTAACTTACCTGTTTCTTCAGAAAAATAATATTCTCTTTCCTTTTTATCAAATAATTGTGAATCAAAAGTAGTTAAAACATCTTCATTGTTCACATCTCTCAATCTATCATCTATACCAGCTTGATAAGTTAACGGGATTACACATTTATCATAAATATATTCATTTCCATTCTTTAATTGAACAACATTAACTCTAACTTCATGAATTACTGAAACTAATGCAGTTTCCATATTACCATAATTAAGACATGAACTCGGTAAAAATTTACCTTCATTATTATCATTAAAATCAATGAAAAAGGAAAGACATAAATTATTATCCCTTGAATCAAATTTATTTGGTAAAACATCATCAAGATTCATTCTTTTATTCTTCACATAAATAACTGATTCCTTTTGTATACGATTTTTTGATTTAACACCCATTCTTTCAACAATTTCAAAATAACTAACCTGTACAGTACTAACAATTGAATAATCAAGAAATTGAATATATTCAACGGGTTGATTGAAAATCATACGTAATGTACCTGATACTCTATTATGCAATGGTGAATATTTTTTAAAATTTGGTGGATTTGAATATGTTATTTCATAGTCAACTTTTGACATTGTCGTTGTGTTATGAAGTTAATGTAGATGACATACATCTGGTGGATCATGGATCACTATTTATAAAGAACTGGAAAATAAGAAAGTACCGAAAGATAAGTGGCTATAGAGACATTCACAAATTAAATTAATGGAACATGTGGGTTTCGGTAATTTCCCAAGAAGGTAATATTTTAGATAAGCTAAGCCTTCTAAAGTTGATCATTTTCATTACTCATTAATTTATACATTATACGTTTTCATTATATATATATAGTCATTTACTTATTTAATGGATTGAAGATACTGTGTTTCACTCTCCTCGTAGGATGGTGGTGGTGGCATGACATCTTCCGTCTCATCATTTCCCACATGTGTTTCCATTTCAGGTGTTACAGTTATATTTTCATTATTTTGTGAAGATTTATTAATTAAATTAAACAAATCATCAATTTTATTAAATATTTGTTTCTTTGCTTCTTCCATTTCTTCATTATTAATTGGATCTTTACCTGGTGTGAAAGTTTTAGTTATTTGATCAATGAATGGTTGAATATTTTGAAGTTTCTTATTGGATAAATTTGTTGTGAAATTATTGATATTAGTTGTAGTTGTTGTTGTGTTTGTTGTAGTTGTTGTGGTTTTATTCTTTGTAGGTTTATTTTTAGGGGTTAGATTTGATGATGAAATGGTTTCCCATGATTTAGTTGATGAATTGGATAATTTCTTTTTGAGTTTTTCCTTCTCAGAAATGTCCTCAGTTGGTAATGATGGTTGAGTTTCATTCTTTATTTCTTCCTTCAATTCTTCCTTTTTGGATTGATAATCTAATGGGAAATTAAATGTTGATAATGTATTAATATCATAATTTATAACAGTTGATTCATTATTTGCATCACAAATACTCCAATTAAATGTTAAACTTGCAATATTACCAAACCATGCAGGTGTGAATCCCGTTGTTAATATAGTTTTAGAATACAATAAATCAATCAATGATGTTTTCAAATTAATTTCACAATGTTTTAATAATTCATTATTATCAATATTCATAAAATAATATTCTTTATCTTTATCATATTGGAAATCTTTAATATCGAAAAATAATTCCTTAAATGGTATATTCATAATTGGTGTATAAATTGTATCTTTAACAATTAAATCATCATATTGAATTGTAATTTTATTTCTAACTTCTAATGTTAATGAAAGTATTTTAAATAATCCAAGTTTTGTACTTTGTCCATTAAATTGAAATTCCTTTGATTTATTATTATTAGTGTCAAAATTTTTCAAATCTGAAATTAGTGTTAAATTGAATTGATCAATGAATGGTTTAGACATATCATGTTCAGGTTTTGTTCCCACTTCAATAGATAATGGAACTGATCTTGTTGGTGATTCATATCCATGTGAATTAGAACTACTTCTACTGAAAATACTATTCTTTCTTTTAGAAATTGGTATTAAAGATTTAGTTTCATTTGAATAATAGAATGCTTTTTCCTTTTCTTGGAAAAGTTCAGATTTAGAGAAACTTGAATAATTATTCTTATCCGTAAGATTTCTCTCAATATTATAATCTAAACGTGATTGATAAATCAATGGTATCTTACATTTACTAAATACTTTCTCCGTTGATAAAAAACCTGACTTTTTTTGTATAATTTCAACTTTAATATCATAATAAATTGAGAATTCTCCCTTATTTTTATTACCAACTTTAGAACATGAACTTGGTAAGAACATATCATTGGGGAATTTATGTTCAAATTGAATTTTCAATTTTTGATCAGTATAATATGAATAAGTTTTAGTTTTCGGATTAAATTGAAATTGTAAATAATTATCTAAATCAGCCTTTTTAGTTTTAACATAAAAGGGGAAATCTTGTGAAATTAATGATTTATGAGGTTTAAGTGAATCAGGTGCATATTTATTCTTAATTAAATGAGTTGAAAAATAAGTTATTTCAGCTGTACCAACTAATGAATAATTAATTGATTTAATAAATTTAACAGTATCTTTAAATTCTATATTTATTGTACCTGAAATTTTATTATTTGCTGGTGAATATTTGAAATTATTCGGTGGATTTGAAAGAGTTATGTTGTATTTAATTGGACTTGTGAACATTGTCTGTGGAGGTTAATTTATTCTAATTATGAAGTGAAATAAAGAGGATATACGATCAAATAAATAAGAAATACAAAAAGAAGGGTCTACAGAAAGGAACGTGTAGTATAAAGTCACTGAGTCATTACAATCATCAATAAGATCAACAACAATTCAAGACAATAAACAGAAACATGTGCACAATAAACAATTTAAAGACAATAAGGTACAGCCTCTTATAAAAATATACGTCACAGTTTAACAGCGAGGAAGAAATTTCTTATTGAAATGGCTGAGAGTTACCGTATTGGGTAATAGTGAAGATAATAATGTTATTCACTGTACAAGGGTGGTGGTCCATTATAATTCTCTCCTAACATCCGTTTATTCATTAAGAATCCAGGAGTGGAGAATGTATCAAATTCATAATTATATGTCTTACCCATACCGTCATCAATTGTTAATTTAAATGATAATGTTGAACTACTATAATTCATTTCTAAAAATCTATCATCTGGAACACAAATTGTTTTATCTGAGAATTGATATAATGGCTTATTAATTTCTGTATCTGTATGGCTGTATAGCATTTCGCTTGTCAGTTCAAATTTATAATTACCATTGGTATTAGTATCTTCTGTAAAATTACAAATATCAAAATTTAAATTATTGAAATCTATTTCTGATAATACTATACTACCAGGTACTGTAACTAATAAACCCTTTTCTGTGATTATCTTAGTTTTATAATATAATTTAATTTTCAATTTCTTAATTTCAAAATATCCTAATTTAGTACTTTGTCCATTTAATTTAAATTCTACACTGTCATTTGAATTAAAACCATATTCTAATAAATCTGAACTGAATGAAATTTGTATTTGATTTACAAATGATGTTTTCAAATCAAGAATCGTTGGAATTGCTAACGATACTGTTAATGGAATTGTTCTCATTGAATCTGCAAGATTATTAGTTGTATATCTATCATCCCAAAATTGCCTTAGATTTTTAGTTTTCAGATGTGAATTATCTAAGGATGTAGGTATTAAAGCTTTTGACATTTCATCATAACTAAATTTTTTAATTTTATTCTTAATTAATGAGTTTTTATGATATTCTAAGATTTTAATTTCATCAAGATTAGTAAAATTAATACCTGATTGGAATGGTATACGTTCTTTATGAGATGCTAATATCTTAGATTTATCAAAGAAACTTTGCTTCTCAATTTTAAATTCAATATGATAATTGGCTAAGATATCACCATAGTCATCAACATCAAAACAACATACTGTTGAAGGTAATACTTTATTATGAGGGAATTTAACTTGAAATTTACAATCAATTTCTTCACCTGATGTGAATGAATAATCATCATTTGATGATTTCTTTTTAGGTATTTGAAGATTTGATTCGATGTCAAATAATTGGTGTTTATCAAATACATTAGTTTTAGATATTTTTTCAGTTATTTTTGTCTTTGGATCAATTCTGTAAAATGCATCATATTTAATATAAATTCTACCACTAAAATTCAATGATATTCTATTAACTTTTCTAACATTCTCCTTAAATTTTATATGTAAAATTCCATTAATAATAGGGTCTATTATCGAATATCTATTATGTGGTGGTGCATTTATTAGTTCAACATCAAGTGAAACTGATTTACCAAACAGTGGCATGTTTGATTAAAAAGAAAGTAAAATGAAAGCTACTAATTAAAGAAATGTAAATACTTATCTAAACACATCAAACACTTCCCGTATACAAACAGCTACTTACTTAACAATTTCAATAATTTAGTTACCAAATATAATCAATCGTATAAACATAAATGCCATGTGGTATATGAAGGTAATGTTATAAATGAGGTCACACTCATCAATAATTAACCATAAAAGGTAATCAATACTCTACCCGAGATGCGATAGAGTTTTTTTAGTAAAATTTTCTTGATATGCGAAAAAAGGGCACTTTTCTCAAAATGTTTTTTTTCCAAATGAGTTAAGATATTGGAGGTGTTTGAAGTGTTAATAGTGTAGGGTTTTTTATTTTTTATTTTTATTATATTGGTAAGTTTATGGTATTGTAGTATGTAGATGCTGTTTTCAATGCTTTTTAAGTAACTTATTTGTATTTTTTTACATTATAATAGAAAAATTCAGCTTTTGGTTAGTATTTTTAAAAAGGTTTTTTTTACAAGACAAAATAAGAAAATTTATTAAAAACAAAAATACTTTTTTTAGCTCTTTAATAAGGTTAATAGATAGCCATAAGCAGTGGCTACGGCTCAGTAAGCTTGAACTATACATTCTCCTTACCTAATTAGCATTAAACTGTCAAGATCAAAAAAAGTCACGTGCACAAACAATTACTAGGATGCCAACACAGTAAGACCAACATAACAACCCCTCTGTAGCTCAGTTGGAAGAGCGCGAGACTGTAATAGGCTTAAACAGCATACAAGACATCTTGAGGTCGCTGGTTCGATCCCGGCCGGAGGGAGCTCAATAATTTTTTTTAAATTTTTATTCACTTAGTTAAGAGATGGATAAATTTTTTTTTTTCACTTTCTACTCATTGACATGAAATTTTCATTAGGTTAAAAAATTTTTTTTTTTAATTAAAGATTATTATTTCTAAGAAATTTTTCTTTCAATATACTAGAGACAATCACTTTTGATATATACAATGGAAGGGGTTAGATTGAATTTAGCATCCTTAAAAGATAAAGTTACCAATGCATTAGTTGGTAAGGATGAGAAAAAACAGAAAAAGCAAGATAAAAAGATTTCAAAAAATGATAAAAAATCTAAAGGTAAAAAATCTATTGATAATGAAATTTTACGTCGTGAAGCATTAGAATTAGGTGCAACTGATGAAGATTTAAAACTTGTTGAAGAATTAAATTCTGATGATGATGAACTTAGTGAACAAGAATTTAATGATGATGAAAATAATAATATTAAAATTGATTTAAAATTAACTAATGAATTAACTGATTTTATGAAAGAAATTGGTTTAAAAGGTCATACTGTTAAAGATGTTGAAATTGATGATGATGAAGTTATACCTGAATTAGTTTCTGAAGAAGAAAAAGAAGAAGAGGAGGAAGAGGAGGATGAAGAAGAAGCTGAAGAATCTGAAGAAGAAGAAAAGGAAGCAGCAGCAGAAGAATCCGAGTCCGAAGAAGAAGCTGAATCTGAATCTGAAGAAGAAACTGCGAGCAATTTCCCAAAAGAAGAAACAAAAGTTAAATCCAAAAATCCAGACAAGATTGTAAATTTACAAACAGTTATTTCTGATAGACTTACAGTTCAACCAAGAAATGATTGGTATAATATTCCATTAAATTTAGAAAATATTACACCTGATAGATATTTAAAACAACAAGATATTGATGAATTATATGAAAAGGCAAAAAAATTAATTGAAGAAGATAATAAAATTTATGATGAAGAATTTAATAAATCATCATCACAAAAACGTTTCCTTTCACAAATTTTAACAGGTGGTACATTATCAGATAAAATTTCTGCATTAACATTATTAATTCAAGAAGCTCCATTACATAATTTAAGAGCATTAGATAATTTATTTAATATGTGTCAAAAAAAGTCAAGAACTGCCGCAATGCAATGTGTTGATGCATTAACAGATTTATTAGTTAGTACAATTTTACCAAGTGATAGAAAATTAAAATCTTTTAAGAAACAACCATTAAGTAAAAATTTATCAAATGAACAATTAATTTTAATGTATTTTGAAGATCATTTAAAATCATTATATTTTAATTTTATTACAATGTTAGAAAAATTATCACATGATTCCATTCTATATGTTAGAATGAAAATTGTTTCACATATATTTTCATTATTAAAGGCAAAACCTGAACAAGAAGCAAATTTATTAAGATTAGGTGTTAATAAATTAGGTGATATTGATAATAAAGTTTCATCCAAAACTTCATATCAAATTTTATTATTAGAACAAGAACATCCTGCAATGAAACAAATTATTTGTGAAAGTGTAATTGATGTTGTTTTCAGATCAAATAATGAACATCATGCATTATATTATTCAATTAATACATTAAATCAAACAATTTTAACAAATAAGGATGAAAAATTAGCAAATAAATTAGTTGATGCATATTTTGCATTATTTGAAAAATTATTAATTAAAACTGATAATGAAAATATTGGTAAATTTAAGGAAACTGAACATCAAAAGGAAGGTAGAAGAAAGCAAAAAGTTAAAAGAGGTAAAAAAGGTGGTAAAAGTGTTAAAATTGAAAAAGATGAAAATGATATTGTTGAAGAGAAAAATAGTAAAATGTTTGCTGCAATTTTAACAGGATTAAATCGTGCTTTCCCATTCTCTAATTTCCCAATGGATATATTTGAAAATCATTTGAATATCCTTTATAAAATAACTCATAGTTTAAATTTTAATACATCAGTTCAAGCATTAATTTTAATTCAAACAATTACAAATAAATTTTCAGATAATTTACATAAGGATAGATTTTTCAGAACATTATATGAATCATTATGGGATGAAAGATTATTAAATTCCTCTAAACAAGGTATTTATTTAAATTTACTTTATAAATCATTAAAGGATGATAATAATTCTTCAAGAGTTTTAGCATTTGTTAAAAGAATATCACAAGTTTGTCTTAATTGGCTTAATATTGGTACAATTTCAGGTATGATTTTCCTTTTAATTCAATTAGAGAGGGAAATTCCAGAAATTAGAAATTTATTTATTAATACACCAATGGATGAAGAATTATTGAAAAAAATTGAACAAGAGGAATCGCTTGATGAAATTAAAGAAAAGGAAACTTCTAATAATAAAGTTTATGATTCCAAAAAGAGAGATCCAAAATTTGCTAATGCAGATAAATCATCAATTTGGGAAATTCAATATTTTATTAATCATTATCATCCAACTGTTAGATCATATGCAGAAAATTTTATGAAATTTGATGAAATGAATAAGAATGAAAAGAAATTAATTACAAAACCTGATTTAGGATTATATACATTATCACATTTCCTTGATAGATTTGTTTATAAGAAGGCTAAAAGTAAGGCAAATTTAAAAGGTTCATCAATTATGCAACCATTAGGTGGTTTACATACAGGTAATTTATTAGTTCGTGCAACAGGTATTGAAAATAATGATATACCAGCAAATACAGAGGATTGGCTTTCAAAGAAGGCAAATCAAATTAAACCTGAAGATGAATTTTTCTATCAATATTTTAGTACAAAACAAGATAAATTAATGCGTTCAAAATTTGATAAGGAAATGAATGAAAGAGCTAAGAGGGGTGATGATGAAGATGAAGATAGTGAATTAGATGATGATACAGTTTGGAATGCATTAGTTGCAAGTAATCCTGATGCTGAAGGTGATGAAGATAATTATGATGATGATTTATCTGATTTAAGTATGTCTGATATATCTGATGATGAAGAGGAGGAAGGAGATGAAGAGGCAGTTATTGTTGATAATGTTGATGAATTTGAAGATGAAGATGATGAAGGTAGTGAAGCTGATTCAGAGGAAGAATCTGATGAAGATGGACCTGTTAAATTAAGAACACTTGAAGGTATGGATATGGAAATGGATGAAGAGGAAGAAGTTGTAGAAAAACCAAAGACTAAGAAAGAGAAGAAATCTAAATCCAAGAAGAACACTAATGATAATGCTGAATTATCATCAGATGGAGAGGATGTTAAAGTATTAATGGAAGATGATGAATCTGATGTTTACGGCAGTGAAGAATCCGAAGATGAAAAGGAAAATGAAAAGAATGATAAAAAGAGAAAGAATGAAGATAATAGTAATAAAAACAAGAGAGTTAAGTTCTCCTCATTACCAACCTTTGCATCAGCAGAGGAGTATGCCGAATACCTCCAATCATCCTCTGATGAAGAGTAGAAAGTAAATAAAAGTGGTAGCAAAAGTGTATAAAGTGTATAAAGTGTATAACTTAAATAGATAACCATATAATAAAAAATGACGTAATAAAAAGCGGAATTAGTTGGTTCCTGAACTGTTGGTACCTGACGAGGGAAAAATTTAAAGTTAGGCATTGGTTTTTACTATCTTTTACATGGTCTTGGCCCTGTTGATTTCTTTTAATTAATTTTATCTTTCTTTCTTTCTCTTTTAATTACTGCAATGAGTACTAATAACTTCTCTCATTCACCATTTGATGAGTTTGTAACTGATAATCCAATTATTAAACGTCGTAAAACTTCTAAATGGCCAATTGAAGTTGAAAATGCTTTTGAGGAAGCTGCTTCAATTATACCAAAACAATCAATTAAAAATATTACAATTTGTGGTTCAAAACATGGTAGATCTAGATATATACTTTTCTATATTTATTATAAAACTGGTTCAATTAGAAATATTGGTCAAATTACTTCACATATTCAAGCAATTACTAAAAATAATAAAGATGATGAAAGTAATAATAATAAAAACAATAACAATAACAATAACAATAAAGATAAAACATCTAATAATGATATACTAAATTTAATGTTAAATGGTCCCGGAGAGACAGAAGAGATTTGTGAAAATTTTACTAAAATATTTACTAAAATTATTCAATCATTACCACCAAAGTTACTATCTGGTGACTTTAGAAATCTTGAAACTAAAAATCAAATGGAAAATCAAAGAAAGGAAATAAATAAAATAAGTAAAAATAATTTCAATAACATCATGAAAAACATTGACTATCCACCAATTAGAGTTAATATTAAGAAATTTGAAATGGTTTATATAAATTTTAAAGTAATTGATGATTCTCATATGTTTTCAACATTATCACCACCAAGTTTATCATATGATGAAATAAATGAAATTTCCATCGATAAAGATATATTGAATGCTAAATATCCTGAAACTTATAAATTGTTAAATAAAGAGAACAATTTAAATAATCTTAAAATTCCAATAATACATGCAAAATCTTCAATGTTTTTACCACCAATAACGAAAAATTTATTAAATGGTTATTATAATTTTTCAATTAAATTAGGTTTTAATGAATTAAATAAGGAAGATAATAAATATGGTATATTAACAATTATAACATCCAAAAAAGTTTTAATTCAAGAAAATTTTGAAATTTTAAATTCTTCAATTAGTAGAAATAGGAAAAATGAATTAATTACAAATTCTAAAATTGGTACCAATTATTGGAAAAATTATCTTTCAACAAAGAGAAGGGAAATGATTTATAATGGTAATGATCCACAATTAATTAAACTTCAAGAAAAATCAATTGAATTAGAGATTCAACCTTTAAAAATTCAACAATTTATAATTTATTGTGGTGAAAATAAATATAATGATATTAATAATATTAAAATTAATAATTTAAATTTAAATGATATTAGATGTATACTTATTTGGAGATTTAATAAAGTTAATAATCAATCAGAAGCAATTACATCATTTACCAGGATTAATTCAATAATTGATAAAGATAAAGATAAAGATGAAAAAATAAATGAAAATATTATTGAAGATAGTAATAGTAATATAATGAATAAGAGTAATAGTCTTTTTTCATTAAATGATCGAATATCATATGAAACTATTATAACACCACCAACAACAAAGAGAAGTTCAGTACCCGTTGATCAATATAGTTCTAATAATCAATATTTGAATAGTTATTATAATGGTAATGGATATTATAATAATTATTATATGGATAGAAATTATTCAATGCCAATAATAAATAATGTTAATATTGTTAATAATGATCATATTAATCTTAATATTAATAATAATGAGATACTAAATAATAATAATGAAATATTACCAACTAATATAACACTTATAAATAATAATTATAGTACAAATCATTTAAAGGATGTATCACCAATAACTAAATATTTCCAAATTGATGATAAATTACTTGATAGTGAAGATAATATCAATATCAATAACAATAATGAAGAGGATAGTTATATACTTGGTAAGAAAAGATATGGGTATAAGATGTAAATATGACAGCAATTATGAATAAATTTAATATTTTGACCAAATTGATTTTGTTGATGAATCAATTTGTTCAATTGAATTATTAATTTTATCTAAATCATTAAGAATTTCTAATTTACGTTGTTCCATTAATTTAAAACCTTCACTTTCATTAATATTAAACCAAGTTACCATTTCCATTTCCCTTTGATAATTATCATCATTATTATCATCATCATTTCCATTAGACTTATCATTTGTTTCATTGCTATCTTTATTATCTTTAGAATCTTTATCATTTTCTTTATTTTCATTTGTAGAATTTTTAGAATTTTTAGAATTTTTAGAATTTATATCATTATCATCAACATTTTTTGCATTATTACTATCATCATTGATAAATTTTTCATTAAAATTATTCCAAATATTATAAAATTCATCAAATGAATTATCAGTTAATTTAACCATTTCAATTAATAATCCTAATTGTGAAATCTTTAAATTTTCCAAGTTTTCAATATAATTATTTGAAAAAAAGTTTAAGTTTTGTAATTTGGAAACTTCATCAATTATTTGTGATTCCTTATATTCAATTTCATCATTTTTACAATTTTGCCATGTTGTTTTCAATTTATCACTAATTTTATCATTAAATGGAGTATAATTATCATTATCATTATCATCATCAATACCTACATTACTTACAAGATCTTGATTATAATCATCATCTTCTTCATCATCCTCCTCGTCATCATCATCATCATCTGTAGTTGTAATATCATTTGAATAATACTCATCATCATCTTCATTATCTAATGCATTTATATCATTAATTGAATAATTATCATTAATATTTGAATCATTTGTAGTTGTATGTGTCCTTATTGATTGTAAATTTGAACTTTGATGAGTATTTATATGAATTATTGGAGTTGCATTGTTAACAGTCTGGTCAGCAGTTATTGTTGTATTAAAAGGATTTGATATATTTGATAAATTTAGTGAATCATTTATTGATAGATTATTTGAAATTAAATCATCACTATCTAATGCATCTAAATCAATATTTGAATTATCATCATTAGTTTCGTCGTCTCTAACTGAATATACGCTCATTGTATAAAGAAATGGGAATAATACGCAATTCAATAAATTTGATAATTAAAGTTTTCTGATATTTAAGTTAAAATATGATAATGAAAAGAAATTACATGTAGTAAATTAAAGATACTAAATATTATTATAAAAAGTCAATTAAATACTTAAGATTAAATTAAGATTAATTTATTCTTGGTTAAGTAAAGCATCTCTCTTTTCAGCTAATCTTGCAGCTCTTCTTTCTCTTGCAGCTTTATTTCTAATTCTTCTTGCTTCAGCTTCTTCCTTTAATGCTTTTTCTCTTAAAGCTTCAGCCTTTGCTTGAATAACATGTTCAACTAAAGCTCTTTTATGTTTAAAACTATTACCTTTAGCAGATTTATATAAAGCATGGTATAAATGTCTATCAATTTTACCAGCTGCTCTATATTTAGCTAACAATCTTCTTAAAACTCTTAATCTTCTCATCCATAAAACTTGAGTTGACATTCTTGCATTAGCGGTACCCTTTCTTTTACCATAACCCATATGTCTACCACCTCTCTTTGATTCTGCTAAAGCTCTTGCATGAGCTCTTGAATGAACAGTTGTTGGTTTTTTAACAATTGTACCATTCTTGTATAATTTTCTAATTGAAGCTCTTGAATTTGCTTGAGCAAGTTCAGTTGTCTCAGCTGGATCTAACCAGATTTTTCTTTCACCACAACCTAAAACTGATGCAGCAAGTCTTTTTTGTAAACGGAGGTTAGCCCTGTAGTAAATTAAAATGAGAAGGTTTATGTTAGTATTTTGTGTTCTAATATAGAATTAATTATCATATCATATCATATCATATTATCATATCAATATATCATAATACATACATTGTTATATAGTTTTCTTTTGATAGTTTTAATAAAAAAAGTGTATTATCTAAAGGGATTATTAATTAACTAACTAATTAATTAAAGAAAAAATTTCTCCTCTATAATATTTTTTCAACTAAATAAATAAGTGGCTTATTAAGAATTTTCAATTTGTAGAATGTATTATATGATTGATATTATGATGATATTGACCATGTTTATAGTATTATACGTACATCTTTGAATACTTGTTGTGCTAGAAAGTAAATTAAAATAGATAATAACAATTAAAATATTTAGAAATCTAGTAGTAATAATGAAGCAGATTAAAACAGTAATATAGAATTAAATCAAAGAAATGATAGTAAGATCTTACCTCTGAAGGGAAAGTAGGGGGAAAAAAATTTTTATTTGACTGTAGTAGTGGGGGATTGATGGGAGAGAGAGGGGAAATTTTCAATTTTTTCAATTTTTTCCAGTTGTGACTGTTTATTGGGTAATTGAGAAAAAATTGTTTTTTTATCTATAAAATATTACGTAATAAGATATACCCTGCGCACCACACACAACCCTTTATATTGACACGTGAGATTCACGTGACGAGGGTTATTTAACCTTTTTTTTAATTCTATTTACTAAAAGGGTAATTATTAAAGGAAAAAAAATTTTTTTTTTTCACTTATTTATAGATTTAGGTTACTGCTTTATTTCATTTCATACAAACAAATAACTACAAATACAATGGCACATTCATTAAGATCTAAATCTAAAAAAGTTACAAAGAAAGTTAAATGTTTTAATCCAAATTCAGATTATTTTAAAGCAGCTCAAGAGAGAACTTTAAGATTAGCTGAAAAGCAAAAGGAAAATTTAATAAAGCAAGAACAATTAAAGAAAGAAAATAAAGAAGAAAGTACTAACACTACTACTAATCCATTAGATATTTCAGTTGAAGAATTAGTTAAAGTTAAAACTCATGGTTGGAGAAATTCTAGAGCTTCAAATTATAAAAAAAAAGTTGCTTCAAAGAAGAAGAATAAGACAATGAAATTTTAATCCAGTATAAGAATATCATCTCTATTTAGAACATTACCCCTTTTTTGCTAAGCTTTGTATATATTAATGTTTAACCATTATATATCAATATCAATCTATTATATTATATTATCTATTATCTTTATTATCTATCGTATGTTATATAGCATACTTACGTAATCACTATCATTAATTAGATTGTATAGTATACGATAAAGTATAGATATTATTATCACTATATCATTCCCTACTATTACCATACAACAATACAAGGTATACAACATACTCCGGAGATAATAACCTATTAATATATCTACTAAAAGCCTCCCACTTATAATGTAGTAATCACATAATAATAATCGTTAAATCCTTCAACAATGAGGTTTTTCCTTTTTTTGATGAGCATGTCCTTATTACACTTTTAAATTGGCTTTTATCACCGTTCCTTTTAATATATAACCTTTCTTCTTTCCCTTTCATCGAGTATATTTTATTTATTACAATCAATTGCATTCATTTAATTAACATACTGTTGTTATATTCTTTATTCAATTCTTATACATTCACTAAATTTATTAAATTCATTATACATTACCCCATATTTTAAACAATTCAATTATTCGTTAATTTTGCCCACTCATTAAATGACTAAAATTGTACTTTTACGTTTAGGTGATACAGGTAAACCATTGATTTCAAATATTTCTGGTGGTGTTTTAACTTTCCCCGCTTGTCCACCTGATCAAAATATTAATGATAATAATAATAATATTAATCAACCATTATTTACTTTAAGATTTTATATTGTTTCAGGTTCAAAAATTTGTAATAATGGTAAAATTTGGACTAATGTTGTTCAAAATTATAATGATGAATTTAAAAGAGATAAGTTCCATTCAATTGATATTGAAAGTTCAGTTTATAAAGATGTAATGGTTGATATCGATATTTATAAACCGGGTTCTTATTCTTATTATATTACTTATAATAGTTTAATTAATATTTATGATGATAATAATGAAGATAATTCAAATGAAATTTGTGTTAAATCAATTGAATATCATTTTGTTGTACCTCCTTCACTTTTCATTAATAATCAATATTTAACTTTTAATTCAATTACAATGCAATCAGTTATTTCAAAATGGGTTGGTAATGATTTTAATGATAATTGGTTACCTCTTTTCGAAAATATTAAAAATAAAGGTTATAATATGATTCATTTTACTCCATTACAAAAACGTGGTGAATCAAATTCTCCATATTCAATTTTCGATCAATTACAGTTCGATGATGAAATTTTTTCAAATGGTGAATCTGATATTGAATATATGACTAAATTGTTAGAAGAAAAATATGGTATTTTATCATTGACTGATATTGTTTATAATCATACAGCTAATAATTCAAAATGGATTATTGATCATCCCGATGTTGGTTATAATCAAAAAACTGCTCCTCATTTAATTTCTGCAATGGAATTAGATGCTTTATTATTAAAATTTAGTTGTAATATGAAAGAATTAAATTATCCAACTATAATTAATAATATTGATGATTTAAATAAAATTATTGATGGTATTAAAATTCATGTATTGGGTGAATTAAAATTATGGGAATTTTATATTGTTGATATTGATGATCATTTATTGAAATTGAATGATGTTTGGCATAATGAACTTGAAAAATGTTTTACTAAAATTGATATACCTTATGATATTATTAATAATTTACCAAAATTATCAAATTATATAATTGATAATTGTAAATTAAAAGATTTCAATATATTATGTGATAGATTTTCAAATAGTTTAAATATAAAGAAATTTGCAAATATTTTGGCAAATATTTATGGTTTAAATTCAGATTTTAATGATATAATTTATTATAATGCACATAAAATTTTAGATGAAATTAATTTATCATTATATCATAGTTATAATATCGATAATGATTCAATTATAACTCAATTATTTAATAGAATTAATTATCTTAGATTAGATTCAAATGGTCCAAAATTAGGTGAAATTAATCCTTATAGTCCATTAACTGAACCTTATTTTACAAGATTTAAAGATTCAAAGGGTGAAAGTTGGGCTTTAGCTAATAATGGTTGGCTTTGGGGTGCAAATCCATTAGTGGATTTTGCATCAAGTGAATCAAAATCTTATTTACGTAGAGAAGTTATTGTTTGGGGGGATTGTGTTAAATTACGTTATGGTTCATGTTATGATGATTCACCTTATCTTTGGGATAGAATGATTGAATATACTAAATTAATGGCAAAATTATTTCATGGTTTTAGAATTGATAATTGTCATTCAACTCCAATTCATGTTGGTGTTGCAATGTTAGATGCTGCAAGATCAGTTAATCCAAATCTGTATGTTGTTGCAGAATTATTTAGTGGTTCTGAAGAATTAGATATTTTATATGTTGAAAAATTAGGTATTTCATCATTAATTAGAGAAGCAATGCAAGCAAATTCTGTTAGTGAATTATCAAGATTATGTCATAAACATGGAGGTAGACCAATTGGTTCTTTCAGATGGTTACCATTAGATTTAATTGCATATCCTGCTCATCCATTGGAATTTGAAAGAAGATGTTCAGAAGATATGAATTGTAAATCTGAAATTCCAATTCCTCAATTAGTTACATCACAGGAACCTCATGCATTATTTATGGATTGTACTCATGATAATGAAACTCCAAATCAAAAGAGAACAATTGAAGATACTTTACCAACTGCTGCATTAGTTTCATTTTGTTCATGTGCAAATGGTACAACAATGGGATTTGATGAATGTTATCCAAATTTATTAAATGTTGTTACAGAAAAAAATAAATATACTTATGGATTAGAATTAGGTATTTCAAAAGTTAAAAAATTATTAAGTGATATTAGACATGAAATTGCAAATCAAAGTATTGAAGATATTGAACGTAATGAAATGTATGTTCATCATGAAAATGAATTTATAACAATTCATAGAATTAATGCACAAACAGGTTTAGGTTATTTATTAATTGCACGTACTAAATTTTTTCAAGATGGTGATCAAAGTTTAAGACCAATTGTTTTACATGGTGTTAAGGCAAAACATCAATTTTCTTATGCATTAATTAATAAATCAAATGAAGATAACAATGATAACAATGATAATAATGATGATGGATTTATTCATCCAATGAAAACAGAACTGAAAACTTTAGACCCAATTAATTGTAATTTTGATAGTGAAAAAATATCAACAACTATTTCAATACCAGATTATTTCCCTCAAGGTTCAATTGCAGTTGTTCAAACTCAAATTATTGGATGTGATGAAGAATTAGATGAATTTGTTAGAACTGGTGCAATTGAAGCTGCAAAAGATTTATCATTGGTTGATTTAAATTGTATTTTATATAGATGTGAATCTGAAGAAAGAGATGCAACTAATGGTAGATCTGGTGTTTATACAATTCCAAATTATGGATCATTAGTTTATGCAGGTATTCAAGGTTGGATATCAGTTTTAAGAGATATAATTGATAAAAATGATTTATCACATCCATTATCAGATCATCTTAGAGAAGGTAAATGGGCATTAGATTATGTTACAAATAGATTAATTCCATATGAAAATGATGATAATTCAATTAAAGTTTTTAGAATTTGGCTAGAGACAAGATTTAATAAAATTAAAAATATACCGAATTTCCTTATTCCAAGATATTTTGCATTAATTATTGGTGTTGCATATGAAGCATTAAGATTTACTGCATTAAGTAAAATGACTAAATCAATTCAAAATTCAACTGTTTTCATTCAAACATTAGCAATGGTTTCAATTCAAATGATTGGTAAAATGAATAATGCATCAATTCATCCATTTAAGAAAATCCCATCAATGGCAGCTGGATTACCACATTTTAGTTATGATTTTATGAGATGTTGGGGTAGAGATGTATTTATTTCAAGTAGAGGATTATTATTATCAACTGGTAGATATGATACTGCAAAAGATCATATATTATGTTTTGGTAAAACATTAAAACATGGATTAATACCAAATTTATTAGGATCAGGTAAGGAACCAAGATATAATGCAAGGGATGCAGTTTGGTTTTATTTACAATTTATTCAAGATTATATTAAATTAGTACCTAATGGATCAAATATTTTACAAGAAAAAGTTAAGAGAAGATTTTCATTAGATGATACATATTTCCCATTTGATGATGAAAGAGCATTTAAAGTTGAAAGTTCAATTGAAGATATAATATATGAAATTTTAAGTAGGCATGCAAAAGGTATTAAATTTAGAGAAGCAAATGCAGGTGAAAAGATTGATTCACAAATGAGAGATGAAGGATTTAATATTGAAATTAAAGTTGATTGGGAAACAGGAATTATCTTTGGAGGTAATCAATGGAATTGTGGTACATGGATGGATAAAATGGGAGAATCAACTAAGGCAGGTAATAAGGGATACCCAGGTACACCAAGGGATGGTGCACCAATTGAAATTATTGGATTACTGAAAAGTTGTTTAAGATTTGTTATTGAATTAAATGAGAAAGGATTATTTAAATATGATTCAGTTATTAATCAAAATGGAGATAAAATTACATTTAAGGAATGGGATAATTTATTAATGGAGAATTTTGAGAAATGTTTTTATATACCAATTAATTCAGAAGATGATTCCAAATATGAGATTAATTCAAGTATTGTCAATAGAAGAGGAATTTATAAGGATGTTTATAAATCAACAAAGGAATATGAAGATTATCAATTAAGAGGTAATTTCCCAATTGCATATAATGCAGCACCTGAATTATTTGTTCAAGAACATGCATTAAATGCAATTCAAATGACAGATAAGATATTAAGAGGTCCAGTTGGTTTACGTACATTAGATCCAAGTGATTTAGAATATAGACCATATTATCATAATGGAATTGATAATGAAGATTTTGCAACATCAAAGGGTAGAAATTATCATCAAGGACCTGAATGGGTTTGGATTTATGGATATTTCCTTAGAGCATATGCCAAATTACATTTTAGTGAAATTGATAGATGTAATATTGATAGATGTGTACCAAGTTCATATTTACAACAATTAGTTTGGGTTAGATTAATTGAACATAAAAAATGGATTCATGATAGTGAATGGAGTGGATTAACTGAATTAACTAATAAGGATGGAATTATTTGTCAAGATTCAAGTCCAACACAGGCATGGAGTGCATCATGTTTACTTGATGTTTATTTGGATGCCTGGACAGAATACAATTTGTAATAATTATATATTAGAAATATATTAGATAGAATGTATAGCTTTGTTAATAACTAATTTTATTATATTATATAGGGGGGTATTAGATTAAAGATGCCCTTTTTATTTGGCATTTGTTTGTATGCTTTTCTTTCTTTCTTTCTTTCTTTCTTTCTTTCTTTCTTCTTGTATTCTTTTGATTTATTATAGAAGAACATACGTAGTTGCTAGATAGATATAATAGCCTCCTGGGATGAAATTTTGTAAATTAATTAGTAAAATTGTAACAATTTTAAGTATTTGTGAAATTCAATTAGTTTTATCAAATCCTATTACAATTGAAGAACAACAAATTGCAATTCCACATGATAGTCTTAATAATAATGAAAATATTTTAAATATTCAAGATGATTTCCCAGTTTATGAAAATTTCCAATATATTACAGAGGAGAAAACAATTTATATTACATTGAAACCAACAACAATTTTCGTTACAGTTACTGAAACTGTTTTACCAACTAATACAATTGTAATTACTGAAACAAAAAAAGAATCTGTAGTACCAGTACCAATTTCAACATCAGTACCAATTTCTAATTCAACATCAATTGAAGAAATTATTAGTTCTGTTATTATAATTGAAACTAAAACTGATATTACAACTTCATTAACAACAGAATATGTTAAGGCAACTAATACTTTAATTCCTCCTTCATATTCTAATTCAACTATATCATCTACATCAATTTCAATTTCAATTCCAATTCCAATTCCAATTGTAACTTCATCATCAATTTTAGAAGTTGTACCGGGATCAGGTGAACTTGATATGATTTTAGGTGATCGTAAGAATTTCTTTGAAACTTCTAAAACTGTACCTTCAACAACAATTGTACCATCACCAATAATATCATCAACAATTGTACCTTCATCAACATTAGTAATTATTTCAGAAACAACAACTAAAATTAATGATTTAACAATTACAAATTCTAATAATGTATTTGATCCATTCTCTAATGTTATTACTACATCAACAAAACCATCAAATACAGCAGTTAATTATTCAACATCACAAAGTTATTATACTAAAACACTTTATAATAATAATGGTAGTAGTAATGGTAATGGAACAAATACCAATGGTAATAATATGACAGGATTAGAACAACTTTTAGAGAATTTTAGTCCATATACTAATCTTCCAACAGCAGATTATGAATTATCAAATGATGGTAATCGTGTTAAAGTTACAGGATTCATTGGAGCAATTGTTTGTTGTATCTTGGGATACGTTATTTAATAAATAAAAGTAGAAGTAGAAGTAGAAGTAAAAGTTAGATATTAAATAAAAGTTATTTATTTAGAAATGTAATTAATGAATGTATAATACTACCTGTAAGTATAATACAGAGCATACACAGCAGTAATCAACCAACTACAGTAGATATCCTTAACATACCGTACAGTACAGAACATAATAGAGAAATAACTCAATAAAAGTGAACTTCACTGAGGAGATTCAAAATTAAAGTACGCAACAAAACGACCAGAAGGTTGAACTTTAGGTATATAATAACTTCTTTGCTTTCTTTTCAACATTGCAAGTTCCATTGATACTTAACTATGGTTGAAGTTAAGAGAACTGTTAGAATTACTACATCACAACATGTATTAAAGGATATTCCAGCTGTTCAAGAAGGTTTCCCAATGAGGGAATGGAGTATTCAAGTTTCATTAGTTAATGATAAAGGTATTGAAGTACCTGCAACAATTTTCGATAAAGTAACATATTCATTACATCCAACATTTGCAAATCCTGTAAGGTCATTTAAGAAACCTCCATTTACAATTCAAGAACAAGGTTGGGGTGGATTTGATATACCAATTACTTTAACATTAATTGATAAAGGTGGTGATAAAAAATTAAATCATGATCTTAATTTTTATAAAGAAAAATATGTTATTGATAAACAAATTACAATTAATACGACGAAATCAAATTTATTAAAAGAATTAGCAAAATCTGGTCCTGTACCAATGTTAAATGATGAAAATAATATTGGTAATAATAATAATAATAATAATGTTTTGAATACTAATACTAATACTAATATTAATAATGGTACAGATACTTCAAATATTGGTGATAAACGCAAAAGTAATAATATTACAACAACTGCAAATGAACCAAAAAATATTAAAAGATCTAAAAATGCTGCCAACAAGGGTGGTGTTGATTTAGAGAAAATGGCTGAAATGTTAGTTAAATTAAAGGAAGATGATTTATTAGGTGTAGTACAAATGATTAATGATAATAGAACACCTGAAATGAATATTAAAAATGATGTCGATAATGGTGAATTTACTATGGATCTGTTTACTTTACCTGATACTTTATTGAAAAGTTTATGGGATTATATTAAGAAAAGAGTTGATTAAACTCTTTTTTCAATTGAATTCATTTACTTTAATAATATACTTTTATACTTTGAAATTATATATGTAATTAACTATATAATTAATACATATTACAATAATCAATACTCTCATCAAATAGACCAAATTTTAATTGTTTCATCCCTACTTGCAGTTGCAATACCTAAACCATCAGATGATACTTTAACTTTACTAACAATTCCATTATGACCATTTAATGAACCAATAATTTCACCCGTTATTGTATCCCAAATGAAAACACTTGTAGATTCTGCATATGATGTAAACATTAATCTACCACTTTTAGAAAAATCTAATGATAAAACTCCAGGATTATCAATTGATGCTTGCATATTACTCATTAATGATTTAGCAGATGTTGATCTTTGATCAATATCAAAATTTGAATTTTGTTCATTACTGTAATTATTATAAGTTGGTATTGTATTTTGTAAATTATTTAAATTAATATATTTTCGAACTTTATCAATTGTATAAGTTGATAATTCACCATCACATCGTATATCAAACATTTTAATTGTACCATCATCACAACCACATGTAAAACAATTACCATCAGGGAAAAATTCAATTTCACTTGAATCAAATTTTGAATTAACTAAATATTTTCTACTTGCTAATGGATCTCTAATATCCCATAACATTGATAATTTATCTGATGATGAAGTTACAAATAAATTTGGATTTGAATTATTTAAATCATTCTTGTTTACACTTAATGATAAAACATCACCTAAATGTCCATAAAAATGACGTATATAACCACCTTTTGATGTATCCCATAATATACAACTTTTATCACCTGATGATGTTATTAATTGTGTTGAAGATTTATGTAAAAATGATAAATCAGATATATATTCTTTATGATCTCGTAAAATTGATAATAAACCTGTACTGTTATTGTTATTTTTATCATCATTATCAATACTTGTACCTAATTTATAAACAATACAAGTATTATCTAAACCACCAGTTGCAACTAATTGTCCATTATAACTAACATCACATCCCATTATATAAGGATCATCTAATTCAACTAAATTATTTTTTAAACCTTTAACAGCATCCCAAACTAATAAATAACCATCTTGTGATGATGTAACTAAATGTTGATTATCAGGATACCAAGCACAACTTGAAACTTTATCAAAATGACCTTTTAAAGTTTTATAATTATTTAATTTATATTTTATTTCATTATTTGTTAAAATATTTTTTTGACAATTATTTGACATTGATTGTAATGTTGCATCTTGATTTTCTTGTTTAATTTTCTTTAATTGTAATGTTAATTGATGTGATGCATTTTGTGCAATATTAACATTATTATTAAGTGTTTTAGATAATTCAAATTGCTTTTGTAATGCAGTTTCTATATTCATTATTATTTTCTTATATGCTTTTAAGTTAAATTGAAGAAACGAATGTATATAATATATATATATATATGATGTTTAATGAATGTAAAATTATACTTTATAAACAACTAATCAATCAAGTAAACCAATATAAAATATACAAATTATAAGAGAAATAAAATGAAAATAGAATTCAATATAAAATACAGCCTCCCATAATAATATTAAAATTACTAATTAATTATTATTATTATTATTATTATTATTATTATTATTATTATTATTATTATTATTA